>JAQMYG010000003.1:25208667-25222295 GCA_030014215.1 Clariallabes teugelsi
ACCCGCCCCAACCCGCCCCGCGGGCTACCCGCGGGGTCCGCGGGCTAACAGACGACCCGCGCATCACTAATATATATTTTTTTTGCATTTTGTGCAAGATTTAGTGAAGACATACAGTAGCACAATGGCTCCCAAGAATGTTATCAAGGACGGTAGCAAGAAGAAAAAGGAGCCAGTTTCAGCTTGGATTTTAAAGCAGCCGGTGCCAAGAGAAATCATAAATTAACTTAAGTGAGGTTTAATGACTATTCATTTTATATTTTACTTCATTTAAATGTCTTTTCTAAATGTTTTGATAGTTTCTATATGCAAAAATATGATTATAGTGTTGGAACATGCTAATAATGGTAATATTTTTGGGTGGCTGGAACCTATTATCTCCGTTTACATTATTTCCTTTGAGAGTATTTACATATTACCAGACAGCCATTTTATATCATCGTGCTTCCGGACTGATTCATTCTTTGTAACCGGTGAGGCAGACTCATTCCTCCCACACCCTCACTCACACACATACAATATACCGGACTTTTTAAACATTCACTTACACACTGAAAATATTGTATATAATTGTTAATATTGGTATCTGGTGTACTGCGTTGTCTATTTTATGTACAGTACCATACACGTAAACCCGTGATTGAACCGGGAGTAGTATTGTATCTGCAGAAATCTGTAAGTTGAGGACGTACCTGTACGTACAGGTGGAAGCTTAAGTAACTGTATATAAGGTGCACCAGCATGTTGTCTTAGTATTAATGAAAAGAGAGACTGATCAAATCATTGCAATCAGCTGGACACCAGAATGTACAGTATGTTGATAGTGATGTCAGAGATTGAGCTTGAGACAGAGCAGAGTTATGGTGACGTCTAAGTGCTACGTTGCTTGTTTTAGCCTCAACAATACAGTACAAAAATAGTTTTTGTTTGCACACGCACACAGGAGACCTATCTGAACGTCTGAAAATAACTAAAGAGTGAATTCACTCGAATTCCTAACTGTTTCCACCAGGTGTCCTGTGGAACTTTTTTTTTTCCTCTTTGGGTTTCCGGAAAATTCTGAAAAGTTGCACACAGTATCAGAATGTGCTACGACGCAGGAAAACACTTAACGTGCTGCTAAGAGTCAAAATGGCCCCTTTAACCACATTTCATTGCAAAGCTGGTATGATTACTTCACGTTGTCTTCTTCCAATCATGTCAGGGGACAATTATTTAAAGGACAATGAAGATGAAGAACAAACATAGCATCATGGAAGGAGAGGAAATGACTCGAACTTGACTTTGAACGAGGAGAAAGCTAAAGACGGCCTCTTTTGACTGGCTCGTTTTTATGGTCGTTGAGTTTCTGAAAGTGCACTGATTAGTGCAGCTGAAAGTATAAGTGAGCCGGAAACTCTCACTCTTCAGACACTTCCTCTGCACCCATACTCGCATAATCATATCTGTATGTGTCGGTTTGGTTTAGTGCTATATTTATAGGAATCTGTGTGAGGTCTATTGCATTTCTTGCAGTAAAAAAAAAACGATTTGTCTACTAAAGCAGGATGCTACATAGCTTATATATATGAATTTTTAGATTTTGTAGAGGACGTTGTTACAGTCTACACACTACATGTCCATCATTTTTACAACTGTTCTGCTCTACTCTAGTAAGTGGAACGACATGCATTTTCTAAGAGGATGAAATCACTCTGACTCCTTAATTATTCATAAGTAGCTTGCCCCAGGAAAGAAAGAAAAAAACCCACTGGGCATAGAGCCGTAAAATGGCTGATGTTCTTGTTCTTGTATGCACACTAGCAGGTTTTGGGGGTGGAGCCTTAAAATGTAAAGTGCACCTGTTAAATGGTGAGGTTTAACTGCAATATGTTATAATTAGATGTCTGAATGCATCTGATGTCACTGAAGAGAATGTCGGGTATACAATGTGAGCAGTAACATGGCTGCTGGGAGAGGTCAGTCTCATGCGTCGTACTGGGTTTAATGTGTAGCTCGACTTGGCTTGGTGATCAAAGTGGAGAGAGATTGAGAGAGAGAAAACCATGTGGTGCTGATGCTGGCAGTAATCGAGACTCACCCCTGTATAAAAATACACTAATAAATATCATTTTCATTCTCCATTTTCTCACACCTCTCTCTCTGCCTCCGTCTCTAATTTGCTTTTATGGCACCCTTGGCTTCTGTAAGGCCTGAGGCTGCGGCATTCCTTAGCTTGTGTGTTTGTGTGTGTGTGTGTGTGTTAGCCTCTGCCAGGTTGTAGTTCATATAAATGAATAAATGTCTGGCTTTCTGCTGCCACCATGTGGCCATCTTTGCCTTCACACACATTATAAATCAGCTAGTCCAGCGTTCAGGGTGCCACAGTGGTTCAGCTTTCAGGCTTCTGGTTTAATCCTGAATTTGGGCTATTACAGTATGTGTGTGTCCTTGCTTTTTCCCCATCCTGAAAATACGCTATTAGATGGTTTGGGTTTGCTAAATTGCTCTAAATGTGAATGTGTGTGCCCCTGTTTTGTCCCAATAAATTATTGGGATGGATTCATATCCACTGCGTACATGACTAGGAAAATGACTAAATGAAGATGAATAAATAATGATGGATTTTTCAATACCATCCCTTTAATGTGTGAGTGTTTATACTTGTTGAACGTGTCTTGGTTAATTGGTAATCGATCGACCGACTGATGATGCCACCTTCTACATACAACCCTAGTCACCTAGACACTAAGTTTCAAGTTCAAGTTTCAAGTTTATTGTCACATACACAGTCATACAAGTATGAAATGCAGCGAAATTACTTTTGCGACCACAGAGTCGCGACGGCACTAGGAAGAGGAATTATGTTCAAATGCTTTTTGTTGACTGTAGTTCAGCTTTTAACACTATAATTCCCAACTATAACACTCACCCCCCAAGCTGGAGGACCTAGGACTCAGCCTGCCTCTGTATCAGTGGATCTCCATACTTCCTGACTGACAGACCACAGGTAGCATAGTTGGGCAGGAATGTCCTTAGATTCCCTCTCCTTCCACTGGAGCCCCCCAGGGTTGTGTCCTGAGACCCCTGCTCTTTCACAGTATATACATGACTGCGTGGCCAGTACCAACTTCACCACCACCATTAAATTTGCCCCTTTGTGGTGGGCCAAAAGAAATCTGACAACAAGAAGGTCTGTCTGGAGATTAAAAACTGGAGAACTGGTGCCAGAGGAACAACATCAGACATAGGAGCGGACTTTAGCACGAAACAGGCCCCATCGTCAATGGGACCCCAGTGGAGAGATGGGACAGCTTATGGTACCTCTGTGTTCACCTCAAGCAGGACGTGTCATAGCCCAGTCACATCAACACCATGGTGAAGATGGCCTGGCAGTGTCTCTACCACCTGTTACCAGCTGTTAATGCTCACCCTGATTAAACTGCTCTCTTCACTCTGGACACATCTTTTTGCAAATGAACAGCTGTGGACATGGACATTCTTTTTTTTGTATTCACACATTTTATTCTTATCCTTATTACACTGGCACTCCATCCAGGGTGTACCCTGTCTAGTGCCCCGAGTCCCCTTAGATAGGCTCCAAGTGTAAAATAAATATAAACCGCTGCCTCTCAGAATCTATTCTGACTAGCATTTGTACGACAGCAGTGTTAGAACCTAGCACAATGTCAAGAGCGTGAGAGTGCACAGTACCTTCCCTCAAAACCTCTATGCTCTTTCCCATGTCTTGGTTCTGATTAGTGGTGGACGGGGACATCGCTGTCAGGTCTCATAGTTTACGTACTTGTAACATTTTCTTTTTCCAACCGACTAAAGCCAAATCTCAAACAACAGAAAAACGGAATGTAAACAAGCATGTCTCTGAAATATTTAGCTTTACATCAAGAAACACCAAAAAATAAATGGCTAAATTAGAGGGTCTGGAGCTCACACTATGCTGAATCAGAATCAAAACACTGCTAGCATGATTAGCCATGCAGAGCAGAACATGCTGTACAACAATATGAAAGTGATGGAGTTTAAGATGACAAGAAATGTGGAGGCAAAAGTTAATCAAGATACCAGGTAACAAATTCAAGACACGGAAAAGAGAATCGAATAGTCGAGACCAGAATACAAGGATAGATGCAATTTGTTGCCAAAAGTCTTTACATAGTCAAACCTGTGATGCAGTAATGTACGGGCGTAACGTATGGCTTCATGGAGGGTTCCAATCCCACTGAAAAGTGACTTCTTAAGGTTTGATATGTAACAGGACAGTCCCCCAAGGTTTAGCCGCAGGCCAACAGGCAGGTCAGCAAACCTCTAACCTGCACAGATGGCTTCTTAGATTTCATTTAACAATAGATTTGGAATTTGGTATTAGAAGAAGTGGAAATGTTGAAGGATATAACACTGAACACTGGTTTCAATTTTGAAAAATGTGCAAAAAGCTGTAGAAGGGAATAATTTTTGTCTGGTCTTAAGGTGCTGTGGTGTACTGACTGTTTTGTGACATGTCAACTACAAGTCCAAGGTATTTGCAAGATTGTTTTTGGTGGCTCATGAATAGGGGTGTCAGGGTACTGATCATAAGGGTCTTTTTTAGTTACACAGAACTTTTTAACCTCAACTTTACAGCATTCTAGTAAAGGTATCTATTAAAGGACCAGTAAGACGTGGACCTAAACTGTTTCTTTTTTTTTTTTTTTAAATCAAAATGAAATCAAAAACACGGAGAAAACACACTGCCTGATGGTAACACACATATTATTATATTATACATAATAATCTATCCTTGTGAGGATTTCGTGACCTATTAAATAACGAATTAATGCATTTATGGGGACCGACCATATGTCCCCACAAGGTCAAAACTGTCAGATATTTCTATCCTTGTGGCTTCTACACCAAAACACACCAAAAAAAAAAACATGAACCACCTCTACGCCCCCTCACAGAGAGTCCCTGTTCTGTCCACTAGATGGCAGCACAACTGTGTCTTATAAACACTGTAATCCTCTTTACATCCGCCTTACCTCTTCTCTCTCTTTTCATCTCTATCACACGTCATCCTCCTGCCTTCTCACAGATGTGTGTATGCAAAGTTACTGGCAGAGTTCCAGATTATTCATACCTCAGCTTTTTTTGTTTTTTTTAATTGATTCACCAATTAAGTTATAAAATCTGCACCATCAGAGGTCAGAGGAATGATGGTGCTGATCTGCCCTCTTCTCTCTCTTTCTTTAACAACGAACTGATTTAAAGATGTGTGTAATCGTGCTCCTGTAAGGAGTCTCCAGTTTCAGCCTTACGTATAAATTTAGCTATAATTTAAATTCCTGGACTGTTCCAAACACTTTGTTCGTCTGTCTGTCAGCACAAAAGACGTAATAGTTATATGCCAGCTACCTGAATCTTAGTCATTAGCATACTTACAACATGTCTATATTTCCTAGTTGCCTAGCAACAGGATTCTCCCGAAGTATTTGAAAGATGATTGTGTTGTGTTTGGCTGCTGTTTCCATCCAGGCTCGCCTCCTGTGACAGCTCACGCAACATAAAGTCAAGCATTACGTTATGCACGGCCCAAAATAGAGGCATCCCTGATTGTTTTTTTTTTGTTTTGTTTTGTTTTTTTAATTCTGGGAGCTGGCAAAAGGATCAGGTCCATTCCGGGAACATGACATTTGTGTCATGTGTATGTGGGCTGGCCATCCTGTAGCTCTGGTCAGGTATACGCGCACCAGTTTTTTATCCTATTGAGTTCCATTCTCAGGCATACTTACAAAAGTGTGTGTGTGTGTGTGTGCAATAATCAGTGTGTTCTGATGAGTGTATGTGGGTCACACTGACTGCCCTCTTTAATAAAGACAGAACAGAAACGATCTTGCAGCACTTTGTTACTCACACACTCTCCCTCTTAAACACTCATACATAGAAACACGCACAGTTACAGAAACACACACGTAGAGGGCGCTTTTAATTCACCACTAATGCACAATCAGGGACTGTTAAGCGATAAGTTAAGTGATTATAAATTATAGATAATCATCATCAGCTCAAAATTATTTGGGGACGTGTCCCAAATCGCATTCTCTATACAGTCCGTCACTTCAGTGTGGGACGTGCGTCCCAAACCGCACAGCATCTCCTGTAAATGCCACGGTGCAAGGGCTTTATTTGTTACTCTCAATTTGGGTGCGACGAGGTATTTAAAATGTCTAAAGGATAAGCATGAGCCCTACTTAAAATGAGTCAACAAGTGACAAGGATAGAATTATCTGAAAGCGTTAAACTTTTGGGGCCATTTGGCAGATCTCTCCTGGAAAACAACTTTTTTTAACAATAAAAGTGCCAAAATAGTTATTCGGTAATTTAAGTGTGGCATAGGATTAATAAAAAAAAAAAAACAGTATGATATTCAGTGAAATGCTTAAATGCCTGTTCGTGACATAAAAGGAAGATAGAATAAGAAGATAGAAAGATAGAAGGACTGTTCTGCAATTAGGGAAAAGAAAAATGTTCACTAAGAAAAGAATGTAAAATATACAAAATCTACAAATTTACAGTTACAATAAAACAAAGTAAAAAAAAATTAAATATATAAAATTTATTGATTATATGGAATGTGCAATAGAAAAGGGTATAAACGTGAAACATGGAGTCACTCACTCACTCATCATCTATACCGCTTTATCCTGTATACAGGGTCGCAGGGGGACCTGGAGCCCATCCCAGGAGACTTTGGACATCGTGCCAATCCATCGCAGAGCACACACACACACAACAGGCATTTTTGTGGAATCCAATTAAACTAATCTGTGCGTCTTTTGCATGTGTGTGGGAGGAAACCTAAGTACCCGGAGAGAACCCACCAAGCACGGGGAGAACATGCAAACTCCATGCACACAGACACAGAGTCCGGAATCGCACCCGGACTGGGATGTGTAAGGCGACGGTGATAACCACTACGCCACCGTAGAATGATGATATGATAAGCGTGTCACCGACATCTCTAATTTGTAATGATGTCAGTGAACGGTCCTCACAATGCTGGTAAACATAGGAATGTGTGTTTCACATGTTCCCTTCAGCTGGAGATGATGGTTATGCAGGTTCTCTAAGCATTGCACATCTCTCTCTCTCTCTCTCACACACACACACACACACACCCTCCCGTGCCTGTCTCACTCTTCTCGTGTCTCTCACTCCTCCGGGTCTCCAGGTTTATCTGACTTCGCGTGAGCCGTTATTAAGGAGAGAGAGAGAGAGCAGCACGCGCACTCCGTCACTTTTAAAAACCTTCATAGTCGCTGAACATTCTCGCGCGCGCGCGCAAAAGGCGTTAGTCGACGCGCGCGAGTGGAGGGATAACGCGCTCATGGTCCCTCGCGCTCCGCCGGAGCTGCTGCCGCTCCATGCGCTCTCCGCGCGCACGCTCGCGTGACCGGAGCCGCTCCTGCTGTGTGCGCGCGCGATCCCATGGCCGCGGCTATCGCGAGCTCGCTCATCCGACAGAAGCGGCAGGCGCGCGAGTCCGGCAGCGACCGTGGGGCCGCCACCGCGCGCCGCTCGAGCCCCGGGAAGGAGGCGCGCGCGCTGTGCGGCAGGCGCCTGTACGGGCTCTTCAGCAAAGTGCGCTTCTGCAGCGGCGGCAAGAAGCGGCCCGCGCCCCGGAAACCAGGTCAGTTCCGGGGGGGAGAGGAGGGGGAGCGTTCCATATAAATACACTCTTTAGTGTGTGTGTGTGTGTGTGTGTGTGTAAGAGAGAGAGCGAGAGATTTGCAATCAGTTTTCATCTTTGCTCACAAGTTGTTAACTCTTTAATAACACATGCACTGCATAATAAGTCCTCAGTTTGTTCGCAAGTCCATCACACATTGTCCAGGGTCTAGGACGCTAACATAATTTGCTATACACAGTATAAAACTATAAAACACACACACATGATTGGCAGCGTCTCCAGGGTCCGGGTTCGATTCCCACCTCAATTCTGTGTGCATGGAGTTTGCATGCTCTCCCCATGCTTGATGCGTTTCCTCCGGGTACTCCAGTTTCCTCCCATTGTCCAACGACTTTGAGGATTTGAGTGTTTGTGTGTGTGTGTGCGACGGCGATGGATTGGCACATCGTCCAGGGTGTACCCCACCTCATGCCCTAAATCTCCGGGGATAGACTTCAGGTCAGAGATCGCATTATGTCATGTCGTTGCTCTTATTTGCACATGCCCTTTATGTTGTCTTCTGCTGTCTTTTTGTCATTTATGTAGTTCTTAGATAGTCATTGTTCATTTATGTTTATGTTAATTTGTTGTCTACATAATTCAGCTAGGTGTTTTAGTTAGCTAGTTAGTTTTGTTAATGTACTGTATGTTGTATGTATGTAGCACCCTGGTCCTGGTGGAACGTTGTTTGGTTTCACTGTGTATTGAACTGAACATCTATATGGTTGAAATGACAGTAAAGGCCTACTTGACTTGACTTGACTTAAGGTCCCCGAGAGCCTGTATACAGGATCAAGCGGTATAGACAGTGAGTGACTGAGTGAGTGTTCTGTGATCTTGTCCTTGTTCTTTATAATCATGTCGATGGTTGAACCTTTTTTCTTCTCTCAATGATTTTCATTTTTGTCTCCATCATTATTGCTTGGTGCTTCTTAGCAGTACCAGCTTCATCGCCTCTTTTTTATGCTTGCTTTCGTTCATCCTGGGATGTACGCTGCACACACGTGACGATGTACGCCGGACATGTGATGTTCTGTAACTTCTGCCATTTAACATGTGCGAATGTTTTTTCAAAAGTTTGTAACTCAAATGCTCATAAATCAGAGTTTTACTGTTTTGTGTGTGTGTGTGCGCGCCATAGACACCCACTGTACAGTGCACCTTCTACATTTAAAATCAGTAATTACATTATCCTTGTCAGGGTCAGCACGAGGTGGGAATACACCCTGGGTGGGAGGCCACACACACACACTCTCATTCACATCCTGGGGAATTGCCAACAGCCTATTGGATCTTAGTATCTTAACCACTGAGATTATTTTTGGAGGTGGAAGGAAACCAGAGAATCTGGAGGAAACTCAGAAACACAGGAAGAACATACATGACTCCACACAGACAGTAACCCAAGATAAGGATCGAACCCTGACAGAGAACAGGTGGCAACACCAGGTGCTATGGAGTGCTTAACTTTTGTAACGAGGGTGCTCTGAACTTTTTAGTTTTTATCCAAAGTCACTTTCATTACTCCCCAAGATCTTGTATTCATGATGGGAGAGTTGAACCGTTGCGTAAAGTCTTCTCCAGTACATCCCAAAGATTCTCAATGGGGTTAAAGTCTGAACTCTGTAGTGTGAATCCATGTGTGAAATAACGTATCATGCTCTCTCAAACACTCTTTTACAATTGGAATCATGGCATCGTCATCTTGGAATATGCCCGTGCATTAAGGGAGGAAAAAATCCATTGATGGAAAAATCTGGTCATTACAGTACATTCAGGTCATCAACTGAACAAAAATTTTTGGCCGCATAACACTGCTGAGTCTAGACCTGACTAACAGAAGCAACCCCAGATTATAACACTGCCTTCGCAGGCTTTTACGATGCCTGCTAAGTGGTTTTCTTATGGCTACACAACTGTTTAGTCCCAGTCCCTTGAGTTCTCTTCACATTGAAGTTCTGCTGTTGTTCTTTATGATTTGATTTGATTAAAAAATAGTTTCTGACCATATTTCTTCCTCAGAGATGATGGTTCAGCACTATCCTTCCAGGTTTTAATGAGTTCATTACCCAATTTTAGTAGTTTTAACAATCTCCTTAGTTGTTGTCTTTGCTTGATGCAGGACAATAATTTGACCCTTTTGAAACAGAGTAAAATCTTTGCCACAACCAATAGGACGTCTTCTGATATGATTGTTTAGGAAATGAGAAACTACTCACTGCTTCAACTTGTAACTGAACCGTATCAATCACTGCAGTAATTATGCAATAAAAGGCTCTAAACTATTTAAGCTTATTTAAATCCAGGTAAGTGTGTGGTTCCAAAAAGAAGCTCTAGCTAACAGGCCTTGAGAGATTGTGAATCAGATCACCCGTGGTGAATGCTATGGTTATCCTAGGAGTAGCTACAGTACAGCACCTCCAAGCTCCTCCGTGGCGCCACACATAAACTCTGAAACTGACCTGTAAGACAGCAACGCAACCTACCGCAACGCAACCTACCACACCTCCACCACCAGCATTGAAACCTTAACTCGAACTGGAACTGCAATATTTTTCTTCAGTGTTACAATTCTATGGAACTTTGGAATTCAGATCCAGATATGAGGGACAGAATGATGATACTCAATTGCATTAAGTCACTCTGTCTCACCCGTTAGTCTGCTTGCAGGAACAAACAAAAATAAAGGTGAAAGCCGCCTGTCTTTTTTTGGTATTCATTTCTATAATTCGCACTGGGACGTGTGGGAAGGTGGAGCGCCGGGAACATCAAATGCCAAGAAGAAAAATTAAGCGCAGGAAGGAAACGTAACTGAGAAATCAGAGACAACACATAGTTGATGCAAAATCATTGTTTTTGATTGATTCGTTCATTGATTTTTTTATAGGTGTCGTGGGGAAAAAAAAAAAAAAAAAAGATATATATATATATATATATATATATATATATATATATATATATATATATATTTCTACATTGCATATTTATTACTGGTATTTTCAGCACAGAAATGCGAAACATATTGTACTTTTGCAGCACTCCAGCTCTGCCCTCTGCTTTAGTTTGCAGCTCGCATGTCAGAAAATGCCACCCACAACCCTGCACACAGAGCACGTTTGATTCACTTCCTGGACTCGCGAGGAATCAGAGATGAAGTGTATTTTCAGTGCAATCGAGCTGCACCGGGATTTAGTAGGAAGCATGTTTTTTTTTCTTCTTCTTCTTCTTTACAGGTGCTTGCGGGTGACACTCAGCATTGATTGCTGTATTTACTTCGATCTAAATGACCTGCGTTGAGCTGTCGGAGCTGGGCGTGATATCAGTAGCAACAGCTTTGCAAAGGAAATATCAGGGTTAAGCAGTGCGCCGTATGGTGAGGTTTCACTGATTGCATAATAACAAGGATAGATTCTGGTGATGTGTTCGGGTTGTGTTGGAAAACATCAGTGAAAATGGAGATGAACTCTAAAGGGGAGTGTTTTTTTGTTGTTTGTCTGTCTATAGACCTTTTCAAATTCAAATCAAATTCAAATTAAATTCAAATTTTATTTGTCACATACACGACCACACAGTATGACATGCAGTGAAATGCTTATTGACTGTCCATGACCTATTAAAAAAAGGTAGTGTAGGAGAGAAAAATAGAAGGAGAAATTTTAATTCTAAAATTTAAAAATGGTATAAATGTATACATTTACAATTTATAACATTACAATAAAAATATACATATATACTGTATATATATGACATGACTTGAAATATGAATATCTGAGTATACCTCACTTAAGCTTAATTTATGATTCCTCTTGGCACCGGCTGCTTTAAAAATCAAACTGAAAGTGGCTCCTTTTTGTTATTGCTTCCGTCCTTGCTAACATTCATGGGACCCGTGGTGCATTGACTTGACTGAACCTTGTACAAAATGCAAAACAACCCAAAAAAAAAAAAAATATGTAAACTCGCTTCGCTTGGCTTTCGACTGATGCAAACACGTTTGTCTGCCACGCTCCCAAACATTTCTCTTCGGCAAAAGGAACAAAATTTACCGGATGCGGAAAAAACATATAAACCAAGTACAGAAGCACTTTCGACAAGGAAAACACATCTGATAAGTTACGTCAACTTGTTCACTTCGTATACTCTGTTATTGCTTTTAAGTCATTCCGAGTTGCTTCTGCACCATCCGTGTTGTGTTTCACAACGAACTATTTTCTAACTCAAGGCTGAATCATGAATCCCTCTCTAACACCTGATCGAGGCACTACTTGGTGTGTGGAACAAGGGATTCAAAACCCAGAACAGTTACTCGCACAGTATTCCGTAGCATCGTCTCATTTGCAGCAGAGAAAATGCTAGCACTAACGCTAGCAAAGGGCATCAAAAATCCGGGAGGAAACATATTTGTACAATGTCTGAGGTAATGAAGTCATCAATTCAAACTTATTTCCTTCTTCAGTCGGCCTTTTTCTCCACCACAACATGCAGTATAGGATTATAATCAGCAGAACAGAAGCTAACAGTCACTAGGTTACTACTTTATCTGTGTGACAATATAAATTTCTGGTATTTTTTTGGCTCTGGAATTTACCCTGAATGTAATTAACAACGTAAAAGTACATAAAAGTAGCCTAATGTCAGTGAATAGTGTTTCTTCCGTACCTTACTATGACGTCATGGTAGTCACATGTCTGCAAAAGGTCAGTAGATTAGAGAGAATTTAGCTGTAGTCTCAGAGTGTGTGTACTAGTACAAACGGTTCGGCAAAACTGTCTGTATGACATAAATGACGAACTGGATATGTGTGTGTGTGTGTGTGTGTGTGTGTGTGTGTGTGTTACAGAGCCACAGCTGAAGGGGATTGTGACAAGGCTGTTCAGCGAACAGGGGTTTTACCTGCAGATGCAACCAGATGGATCCATTAATGGGACCAAAGATGAGAACAGCGACTACAGTGAGTCCCCACACACATACACACACTAGAGGCATCTTCTGTACTGTCATCATCCTCATCATCTCTTTCCATTTATTTCTGCACTGTGACATTGAGACATTGAGTTTAGTGTGTGTGTGTGTGTGGCTGCTTGAATTCCCTATGTGTCCTCTAAGCGAGGAAATCTGAGCTGAGATCCAAAAAGGAAACTGGAGATCTGGAACACTGAAAGTTCGAAAAGTCGTCCTAACCACTTTTCAACAAGTCAAGGGCAGCTCTGACCCGTGACCGCTTGACCCCTGACCGCCCAGAACTAGGAGTTGTGAAATGCATGAACAATGAGAGAAACACCTCCACATCAGGCAGAGAAGCACCTCGCAGTTGTCCGTCGTGGGGATTCGGGTGCGCCCACGCACGCTAGCTCAATCGGTGCAATTCGCATTAGCATCGCCTGCAGGTTTTAGCCTTGCCTCTCTTGTGCTACAGCAAGACGGTAGTGTATAGCAATTTCCTACAGATAATCAGAGCACAAGTGTGTGTAGCGCAGCCAAGAATCCCATACTCTTTCTGCCCGCGAAGGAGAGACTCAGAGAGTGCCACATTTCAGCCTTTGGGCATTCTCATATAACACTGAATTGTTTATTTCTGACAGCAGTTGGCTAAACTTGTTTCGTCTAAAGTGAGAAAAATCAATGTTGAGGACACCGGAACCGCGAGGCTCTCCACTTACGAGTCGGTTACAGAAAATAAAAGGAAATGTTACAGAGACGTGGAGTAGGAACTACCGTCTTAAAAATCTATGACATACATGAGCCAGTCAAAAGTTTGGACATACAGTGGAACCTCGGATTACGAGCATAATTCCAGAAGTTCCAGAAGTGGGCTCGTATTCCAAAACACTTGTAAACCAAATTAAATTTTCCCATAAGAAATAATGGAAACTCAAATTATTTGTTCTACAGCCCAAAAAAATAAATACATAAAAATAATTAA
>JAQMYG010000003.1:25288392-25300161 GCA_030014215.1 Clariallabes teugelsi
AATGTAGACATTGAATTATATATATAGAATATACATAAAATGTACACATATATAAAATGTACACATAGAAGTAATTAGTATTTTATAATATATATTATTATTACTATTATTGCAATTCATTAATATATTTTGTGTGTGTGTGTGTGTGTGTGTGTGTGTGCCCGTTTGTTTTCCCATGGAGCCAGGGATGATCCGCAAGCTAAGCGCCCCGCCCACCGGGGTTTCCCTATGACGTCACAGCCCCGCCCCTCACGAAGAAGACCGAAACCGGTGGTTCCCCTTTTTCTTTTCATGTGGACGCACGCACGACACCGATACACACTCTCTCTCGAACTCAAGTGGAAATGCGGCGTGGATACCTGTGAGTACCTTTACACACACTTTCACACATACACGTACACTTTTAACACACACACACCACACACACGTTAGAGTCTGTACGGTCTAAAGAAAGTCGCTTGACACGGATTTGTTTCGTGTGCGTTGGCGCGCGCGCGCGGGTGCGTGCGTGTGTTTGGGAGTGTGAATCCAGAACACGGAAGAGAAGAAACATTTTGTCTGTGTGTGTGTGTGTGTGTGTGTGTGTAGAAACTCATGGGCTTGTAGAGATATTTGAAAGAAATAATTGTAAAAAAAAAAAAAAAAAAAGTCAAATAGTAGACAAGAGAGTGAGTGTGTGTGTGTGTGTGTGTTAGAATAGACCTCAAAAGCATATACAGATAACCTAATGTGAAAGAAATTATTGTAAACAATCATTGTAAACATTGGTATTATTATTGTATTTTTTTTTTTTTTTTTTTTTTACAGTTACAATAACATTAAATTTAAAAGTAACCGCATATCTGTATATTTGTAGATGTTATTTAGTGCACTTTCCCCCTCTATTATTGCAGGGGTATCTAATCTATACTGTATATCTGTCTATCTTATTATCCTGTCTCATCTTTCCTTTTTTTATGTCACAAACAGTTGTTTTAGCATTTCACTGCATATTATAATATTCATGATCATGTATATGACCAGTAAAATTTCCATTTAGGCATTTTATCGCAACTTATAAAAGTTGCAACTTACAAAAGTAAGCTATAAAGTTTCTGTCATTTGATAAATCCTTACACTGGTTCTAAGGTTACTAACTATAAGGGGGAGGGGGGGATCCAAATATCTATGAATCTCAAAATTTGTATTTTAATTATAATAATCATAAAAACTCTTTTACTCTGAATTATTGACTTGACATAATTCCTAGAATCTATGGGAAGTTTTGACTGATCCAAACCTCAGGCCGCCGAATCTCACACTTTACACCACTGCAGAAAAGATTTTCCCTTTATATTCAGGGTTTTTTGTTGTTGTTGTTTTGGTTCGTTTTTTGCCATTGTGTGCAAATCAGAACAAGGTTTCAACCACCACCAACATGTATGCTAGAAAAAGTTGCTTTTGGATTGTTGTTTTTATGCTGCTCTGGCAACCGGAGGTCTTACCCAATGCACTGATGCAATGATTTTATTAACCTAGTTAACCCAGTGTAAGTATGTATACAGTGATGTAAACTTTAAAGCACTTTAAGTCGCTCTGGATAAGACTGTCTGCCAAATGCCTAAATGTAAATGTAAATTTTCACCCAGTATGAACATAGTGCACATTTTTCATCTCACAATTTTATTAATTACAAACTTAACAAAAAATCTGTAACTGATATTTCAAATGGTGTTCTTTGTACTCATGGACATATATACAGTAAGGCATATATCAGAATTCTTCTGTTGTGCTTATGGTGCAGCTGATTTACAATTAGTGATAGAACGATCTATAATATCTCTAAAAGAGCAACATGTAGAAAGATAATTTTATGCTAATTTATTAGCTTAGGTTATTATTAAGTATTTGCAACCCTTAATGAAATGCCTTTTGATTTTGAACTAAAGCATGTCAGTAACACTTTGTGACTCTATACATCCAGAACATGCCATCCTTACATGTTTATATTTCCTTTTACTATATATATATATATATATATATATATATATATATATATATATTTTAAATAAATCTCTTAAGGAAACCTCAGTTCATGTTCTTTACAAAGTGGCCAAAGGTTAGCAACAGTGACTAGCTGAGTCATATTTTTAACCAGCTAGCTGGATCGGGGGAGGCGTTTACGAAAAATGCCAGATTTATGAAATAAAACTGTTTTAAATGTTTTCTTTACCTCAGGTGTTTAGCATAGTACAAGTTTTTGTAACGGTAGTTAATAATTTGTGTGTAAATGATCATGCTAGCCTGTTTCAGATCATGCTAGCCTGTTTAACATTAGCTGTGTCATTGTTAGAGTAAGTACAATGCTGGTAGATTGTATTTTAGATTGTTTACTCAGGTAATCTTGTTGTCTTGTTAGCCTAAGAACTGTAGAAAAAAATAATAATGTTCTGTTTATATTTTAGAAGATTCCTGTTTGCCGTCAGCTTAGTGCTGCAGCTAGTAAGCACAGGTAAAACACACACACACACACACACACACACACACACACACACACACACACACACACACACACAGCCTAACTGTAAAATGAACTGTCACATGAAACAATTAATCCAGCTATTGTGTTAAATCTGAGTGTTGTGTGTATGTGTGTGTGTGTGTGTAGATGCTGATGCTGCGGGGCACAATTTGCAGGGGATTGTGGGAGGAAGTGTCCGTATACGCTGTGGGCTGGACCCAATTCGCAGTATTGACGGTCTTTACTTCCAGAAGAAAGGTAGTGATGGAAAAGAGATTTTTATCAACGGGTATTACGACAAGACACTGCCTGTGCTTCCTGAGTACATAAATCGCACCTTTGTCAACAAAACTGACCTCAGCATGGAGATGACAAACCTCACACTTTCTGATGAGGGAGATTACACCTGTATGTTCATTTGCAAAAGTGCTAATTGCAAGGAAACCAACTTTCATCTCACAGTTACAGGTATACACACACACACACACACACACACAGTTATCTAACGTTTGTATTGTCTGGTAATTAGCTGTTGTCACTGAAAGCCAGTTTTGCTTCCGTTGACCCACACATATAGACCACTATGGAATCATTAGGGTTTGAACTTGCGATCCCCAGGTGATAGAGGGAACGATTTCCTGTTCCACTGCATGCATGAGGTTTGTGGATGTATTTAAAGGGTAATAAAGGTGAGTTTTGGATGCAGATTGTAACAGACATGATGTTCAGACTGCAGGATTTTCATGGGCAAAGCAGTTTACACGACATGGTGTAAAAACAGAAAACATCCACTGAGCATCAGTTTGTATCTGCAGGCAAAAACAGCTTTTAAATGAGGGAGGTCAGAGGACAAAACCCAGACTGGTTCAAGCTGACAGGAATAGTCTGCGGTAACTCTGATAATTATTCTTTATAACCGCGGTGAGCAGAAAAGCATGTCTGAGTTACAACAGCAGAAAAAAAAACATTCTTAGGCTTTAGTGTGGTCAGGTTCGCTGAAACCACATCGTTGAGGAGTGAAAATAAACCAGGTGAATGTTGCAGTCTTGAACCCACACTGTACAGTATACTCAAATTCCTGTTATTGCAACCATCACCAGTGTACAGCTAGAGTGTCTCTCTGCCAGAAAACAATGACACATTTCTGTTGCTGTAACTCCAGATCTGCCTGATTCATCCTGATGTGGTGCTTCAACTTGATGCTTTCTACTCCAATGACTCACCTACTGGCTGCTTGGGGATGGTCCCTTGTGAATACCCTAAAATTTGCACTTCCAAAAAAACAACCAGTGATGTCCAAGTCTTTCTCTTTCAGCTTTTAGTTCAGCCTTTAATTTCAGCTGGAAACTGTAGAATTGTACCAAAAGGCTACTGCTGTAATGATAAAGACCATCCCAGGAGAACGCAACTAACAAGAGAGTATAAGAAGGGATGTGCCAGGGCGTGGTGTGGCATATTGTCTTCCACAGACTGGATTGATTAAACAGACACAGCAAATCAACATTAGTTTTGTTAGCATTTAAAGAGCTTCTCTGACACTTCTGCAATTTTCTTAACCCTTGATCCTGAGTGCCTCTGTCTATTCTGTCTCTGCCCACAGCCAACTACAGCGTCCCCGTCTTAGAGGTCCAGGGTTGCAGGAGCGGCCCGGGCGCCCACAACTGTGCGATTTCCTGCTCGTCATCAGGGGGACATCCTCCCAGCAAAGTAACCTGGGGTGTGAACGGGAACAAGACGAGCAGCCCGATAACGAGCGAAGAAGAACAAGTGGTTATACAGGATAAAAACTCAAGCCTTTGGAACGTGTCTCAGACTGTTACACTTAACTGCAGCCACCCGCTTAACATCACCTGCTCTGTTGGTGGAGTTATGTCACATGCTGTCCGTGTGTGTGAGTACTACACACACACACACACACACACACGCACACACACAGAGTCAGTAATAACAATTCAATAATTGTGTATCTGTGTGTGTGTGTGTGTGTGTACAGGTCAAGATCCTGATACCCCAGTTAATCATGTGGTTGTTGCGTGTGCTGTAGCGGTGCTGCTTTTCGTTCTCGCCATCATCATAATTTTTGTCATCATAAGCAGAAGATTACAGATCGCAGGTAAACACACACACACACACTAAAGCACCATTTCTGTGTTTCATTTTTTTGTTTATTTTTTTAGCTATAAATCTGTATGTATACAATACTGTGAAAAAGTCTAGGCACCTTGTGTTTTGTTTATTTTATGACTTTATTATTAAGTCAGTACACAAAAAAAAATCTGATTTCAAAACCTTAATATTCCAGGAAAACATCCTGATCTTACGGGAAAGTATTATGTAAAAGAACACTTTTCAGACAACAACACAAAAACAAAAAGAAAGTTTCTGGGTTTTACTCCATGGAAAAAGAAGTATAATAATAATAGAATAAGAATAAGAATAAATAAAAAATTCCAATTTTTTTTTTTTTTAGAATTCAAATGCAAATGTATCTAAATAAAAACTTTTTTTTTTAATGGCTTTTTTGAGTCAATGATACATGAATTAACACAAAATCTCACGTGGAAATATTCTTCTTTGTGCAGAATATTTGCTTACTATCCTATAATATTCTATAACCTTTATCTACTTTTTTTAATTGACATATTTCTCATTCTTCTGTCTGTTTCCTCTCTCAGCAGAGCCGCCACCCTCAACAGATGTTGAGCTTCAGAATTTAAAGTGAGTTTGTGTTCCTTTCACACTCACCCCCACCCATACACACACACACATATACACACACTGTGCTGCGATCTGACCGAAAACAAAATGCTGAACAGTGCTGTGTGTGGCTGTGTGTGTTTTTTTGTGTTGTGTTGTCGTTCTCCAATTAGCTCACGTCAGGCTGGATGAGCACAGCGAATCACACGCTTTCTGAACACTTGAACTGAAGATCCATGTGTGTGTTTGTGTGTGTGTGCGTGGGTGTGTGTCTGTCTGGTGGACAGATAAAGGAGAAGACGGACCATCAGAGAGATCATACACACTCCCCGGTTAACGGACAGACAGAAGCGCAGGAGTCAAACTGTGGCTACGGTGTCTGATCTGCTGGGAGAGACGGCTGCTGCATAATAACATACAGTGGTGGCCAAAAGTATTAAGACAACATATGCCTCCATTATAGCCCCTGAAAATGTTAATACGTTTTTCGATACATAGGCTACCTGGGCAAACTGGATAACTAGATTTGATAAAAATATTCAACCAGTCGAAGAACCGTCTCCGTGAGTTGAGGCTGTTGTCCTCATCAATATTTCAGGCCATTTGTCAAGTCAAGCCGCTCCGTGACTGAAACGCTGCCGAAGGAGCTTGAAGCCACACAGAGGAAGGAACATCACCATGTTCGCACATCCAACGTTAGGGATCCGCTCCCGGTGTAAATCTGTTCTCAGGTTTTTGTCACTAATTAGTCCTCTCCTATTTGGCTGAAGGGAATTCTCAAGTCAGCCGCGAACCTCCGCGGGAAATTTCTGTACAGAAAACAATCAAGCAGACATGGATTGTACGAGTACTGCAGACATTTATTATTTGACCCCATGTCCAGCCGGATCCAGCAGGTTTTGGAAGAATAAAGGACTTCATACTAAATACTGACTGTTGTATAGCAATTTCCTTGCATAAAATAACACTTTATTCTTCTTAACTTAACATTTGTTATTTTACCAATTTGAGAATATCATTAAAATATTGAATTTCACGTTTGTTTCAGTACTTTTGGCCACCACAGTTTTTTTTTTTTTTTAATGTTAATGTTTTTTTTTTTTTATGTTTATATTTTATCTTAAAATCTTAAGAAATGTAAAATTTCTTTAGATGAAATATGAAATTTCATATTGAATATGATACTGACAAGCAAGCTTAGCGTTCAGGTTTCAGGCTTTAGAAATTAGCTTAGCGTCAATTTAACGTTTGTGCAAATTGGCGTAACACTCATCCGGCTTATCATCCATCATTCCTTGCTTCGCGCTCTGCATTCAAGATGCCGTTTTTTTTTTTATGAGTACTTAGAGTAATTTAAGTCGACTTAACTTATTGGCTTGCTAACTAGCTGCTGTTACTAAAAGAGAGTTTAATCTTTTATGCATTCCTATAAATCGAACATTACTGAGACTGGAACTCAGTTCAGCACTGGCACGTTATAGTTTAACCCTTCTCAGGAAAAGAACAGGGCTTCCATTACTGAAGAGAAAAGGGTATTAAGCTGCATTACGTTTAAACGGTTAAAGGGAGACTCCAGAGGTTATGCGTTCCTGTTATAATGTGATTACTTAGGAAGCGTCTCAAATCTATACGCGCGTCATGTGTTCGCACTGGAATACTCTGTCATAGTGCACTGTTGACGTGTAACCGTAGAATACCTCTGAGAATAAAGTGCTGAATGTTGTGTACGAAATGTCGAACAAGAACAAAGTGATACCTGTCTGGCTGTTCGATTCCTGAGTTAAACTCCAGTTCTGATTTGCTGGAAAATGTGGTTTGATTGTTTTGTATGTTCTTGTCATGGACTTTGATTTTGTCAAGACAAATGCTGCCCCGGGCCTGATGTGTTTGTAATGGAGGGGCGCAGTGTGTGTGTGTGTGTGTGTGAAAACCACATCGTATAGAATCAAACTCCCAGTCAACTCCAGATGCCTGGAATCAGAGAGACTCCCAGCCCTAAGACAAGAAGCTCAGGGAACGTTCTAGAACATTAAACACATTCAGCCTGAATGTTTCAGCCTGTAGGCATGGCGGTGCCAGCATTTCTTTCTAATGCTAGTTCTCAGTAATATTTGTTGAGTCACTTTATGAATAGTTCTCATGAGTATTTTTTATTTTGTATTTTTACAAACTACATTTTATATGACATATGCTAGTCCTCTCTAGACCTAGATATGTGTGTGTGGGTTTGGTTTTGTGTGTATGAGAGAGAGGTTTGGTAAGCTTTAGCATGTTGTCTGTCATCTATTTACTTTAATAAAGCAGATCATCTCTCGAGCGCATTTCTTTTATATAAACTTCTTTCCTAAAGGAAATGTTCTGTCAGTTTCGTTTTATAAATGACATTTGCTCATTGTATTTATAATGATACACGTGTGCAATAAAACTGTTCTTTTTTGTTGTTGTACTGTTTGTGTTTAAACTTCTTAAACACACACACACACACACACTCACAAATTGTAAAGTTTCATTTTTGTTAAATTCTTATTTTTATCCCAAAATATGTATTTCATCTAAAATCAGCATTTTACAATATAACAACACAAATAAAAAAAACAACACAAACCCCAGAAACACACTAATCAAAATGTACTTTATAGTATTCTGGAAAAAAAAACGTGTGTGCATATCAGTAAAAGTTTGCAAAATGACAAACATGCATGCATTCACCTAAGTGATTGTATTGTAGTTCAGAAGATCTGCATTTTAATTATACATCTTCTAATTATAAATCTTCTTATCTACAGTAGACCACACAATGTGTCAAAACAGTTGAAAGATCAACCAACAACCTTTGTGCCAGTTATAATGGACCATATCATATGTCATAATCCAGACTGTATGGATCATTGGACATTAAATTAATTCATATCCACAGATGGATGGACTGATTGAATGATTTAATGATTTTGAACCCCTGTTCCTTGCAGTATGCGAGGTCCCACAAGCCTCTACACGGTTTTCTGTTTTAATGATTATACTGTCAAAAGCCTCATGGTATCCTAGACATCATCTAGAAAAATTAGGAGGGACATTCCTCAGATAAGAGTTAAATTCATTAAGTTGGAGAGCAAAACGTAACACACTGGATCAATTAAAACAGAAGAAATTGTTACTGGCACAAGAATGTCAGTGACGGCTAAATCACCTGGATAAAAGAATTTGTGCCAGAAAAAAAAGCTTGAGTGACTGCCCACTAGGTTAAAAATTAATTGCAAAGTGGCAATTACCCACTAATGTTACGTGGTGTATTGGTGAGATTAATTAAGCAGATTGTGACTATGGCCAAGGAGCTAGATGGTCCCTGTGCATCTGGCGATGGCCCAGAGGATTTGGTGCCAAAGTCAGATGGGACAAATTTTTCATTGCTCATTTCTATTTGACTCTGGATTCATTTGACTGAGGAATTTTGGCAGATTCCCTTGACTGTAATATCCTGGGGAAATCATCCCCAATTTGATAAGACCACAGCAATTGTAGGCTGTAAGACCTACTATACAGTAGTTTATACACTAAACAGCCATAACATTCAAACAGCCATTCACATCATCAGCAGGTTAAATGAATAACATTGATTATCAATTATATACCAGTAAACTGGTGACAGGATCATGGGCATGGGCTGCCGTGGTGGTACGGTACAAGGAGAACCCAAGACTTAGGAGTTTTAATGTTAATGGTTTTTAATAGCCGATTGGTGTATAATTTGTATATATATATTTGAAAATCATTTGGTCAGCCCCCTGACTGACCTCACTTAAGAGGGTGCACCAGACTTAGTACAGTGGTTGAATTGTGCAAAGCAACTTTTTACAGAGTAAAATCAGTTTTGTCTTTGGGTTCACTGCATTGCATTTTCCTTACTTTTTTCTCGCACAAACAGTCTTATAGTTGTAATCCTCTATGAGCGACATTAAATGAGGCAGGAAAATAGACCAGAGCTTGTTCCTTCTATGGAGCATCATAGCTTGCAAGCTCTTGGATCAATGATGAGGTGATATTATTTGGGCCACAGTCAATTCCGTCTCCTTTGAATAGTCTGGACACATGGTGCCAGAAGGAGGGCCCATTTTTATGGGTGACGAAAAATCACTTGTACACTTTTGCCCACTGTTTCATTAAGCCTGGACTTGAGATTTGAAATGCAAGAGTGTGGCATTGGATATGGTGAGACCGATATCTCTCATCAAAATCATAAAGGTCTTTTAGGTTGTAGTAGTATGGGTTTTTCTCTAGGGCAGGCATCACTAACATGGCAGACTGCTGTCTAGACCCGGACCAAGTGACAGTTCTATCCGGACCCTAATTCATTTCCTATTAAGGAGGAAAATTAATAGTGCTTTTTCCATCAAGGTGGACGCAGCTACTGTATATGCATCACCCAACAGAGTCAATCAGTGCGATAGTTTACTGTGTATAGACAGAGTGTGTGGACGAAACAGAAATGAAAGCGCAATACAGCATAGTTTACTCCAAAAAAAAGGAACGTAGACTGAAAACCGAAACTTCAAAGATGAGGGGACAGATCAATATATGTCTTTTTATCCTGTGGGAAGTTTAAAACCAGTTTGTCTCATATGTCACGAAACCGCGGCGATAATAAAAAGCAGTAGTGTGAAGCAGCACTAAATTAGGACCTCGGCTCAAAGTGAATTTTGTTAACCAGACCTTCTTACATTTTAATTCAGCATTCCTCCTCTAGGGGATGTGGAATAGAAATAAAGATTTTGGGGGAAAGGGATGGTTTGTAGTTTGTGTGTGTGTGTGAGAGAGAGAGAGAGAGAGAGTATGAGCTGAGTCCAAGTAGATCTATTGAGAAGTTGCCAAACTTCCTTTTACATGCTGGTCTTCTGTGTTCTTGAGTTGCATTTGCTGTTTTTGGCCACAGTGGGGCAGTGTAAGTGTTACTGGTGTGATTTTGTCTAAAATAAAAAGAAAAAAGCAATAAAACAGGATAGATAAACCAAGCAGGGAGGTGTGATTTTTGGAATGACATTGACCTGGAAACCTGCAATGACTTCTATACAGTACACGTCAGTATGGAGTTGGCACCCATTTGGCAGCTATAACAGCTTCACTCTTCTTGGAAGGCTGTCCACAATATTTTGGAGAGTTTCTGTGCCAATTCGTGCCCATTCATTATACCACATGTTGAAGTGTGTGTGTGTGTTGGAGGAGCATGTTTTTACATCTTATGTCCTTAAGGGTTAACACATTTAACAGTTTTCACCTTTCAAAGAGATATTGTTAAGGTTAAGGTGTTAGTGGGGGAAGATATTATCACTTTATTCACATGTGATTCACATGGGCGTTGGAGGTTTCAGTTTTCATCACTGTGGTTGATCTCTGCTCGGAAACTGCCCTCAGGAACATTAAATCTCTCAAATACATGTAATTGCTAGAAAACCTTTTCTCACACTCAATGAAAAAAAAAAAACACCTAGCATAACGCTGATGTGTAAAATGTGCACAATGATACATTGATCTGAAACTACAATACAATCATCAGTCGTGGGCTGCTGTTTGCCCTGCATGTGCCAACTAATCTATAGGTAATTTCCATTTACCGACATGCAGCACTCTGTGAAATTATTGGAAGGTAAAGGCTAAGATCTTTCTCTACTACACGGACAAATGATTGAGATGACAGATCAGAATTTCAGCTTTAATTCCCTGATATTTATGAGATAAGTGTTAACAACTTAGAAGAGGAACCTTTTCTTTAAACCCATCAGTTTTTCCTACGTGTCACGGTTCACATCATTCTGTGTTTTCCATTTAGGTTTCTGTTTGTGTTCTATATAGTGCACCTGAAAAGTGAAAGTTTGGCTGATACAATGTACACTATGAGTCTTGACTTGATTTCCAGTCAGTGTTGTAACGTTGGGTTTCCAGTCAGGCAGGCCCACTGCCACCCTCACGTGCAGTTGCTAGGCAACGCCGCCATGATGGCAATCAGGGGGATGCATGACACCTGGATGCATGTCTATATAGGCCCCCAACGCAAAGCATTAGGCGTGCGGACATTTAGGAAGCACCAGGGTGTGAAGCGGTGCTCCGGTATAGGAAAACTGAGAAAGAAAAAGAGAAAAGAAAACCGAGAAAGTAAAAGGGAAAAGAAAACTGAAAAGAAAAAGAGAAAAGAAAACTGAAAAGAAAAGAAAAAGAGAAAAGAAAACTGAGAAAGTAAAAAGAGAACAAAAAAAAATTTAAAAAATGAAAAAAGTAAAAAGAGAAAAGAAAACTGAAAAGAAAAACAGATTAAAAAATAAAAAAAAACTGAAAAGAAAAAGAGAAAAGAAAACTGAGAAAGTAAAAAGAGAACAAAAGAAACTGAAAAAAGTAAAAAGAGAAAAGAAAACTGAAAAGAAAAGAAAACAGATAAAAAAAACTGAAAAGAAAAAGAGAAAAGAAAACTGAGAAAGTAAAAAGAGAACAAAAAAAATTTAAAAAAACTGAAAAAAGTAAAAAGAGAAAAGAAAACTGAAAAGAAAAACAGATTAAAAAATAAAAAAAAACTGAAAAGAAAAAGA
>JAQMYG010000003.1:25309811-25342575 GCA_030014215.1 Clariallabes teugelsi
TTGTTAGTTAATGTATTGAATAGTGATTGACGTGGAAGCCAGATAAATGTGTGAGGAAATTCTGTAATTTCTTTGCTAAAATACCCCTTCGCAAGGCGATTGGACGAAGAAAGAAAAAAGTTAAAGAGCTTGAGGACTAGATCGCCCTGATCTTCTAATTAAGCAGCAGTCAAGTCAGTTTCATTTTAATTTTTTTTTTGCCACTGCCAGGTTTATAATATCTCAAACATTGACATTTAACAAATGTTAAATAAAAATCTCTTAAATGGGACCGCCACCGCATGCAGTGGGTGGGTAGTATAGGGTGTGGCATCCCAACGACGGCAGGGCTTGAACCTAGATCCTCAGATCTGAGAATGAAGAGGGTAGAGCCTTAGCCACCTGAGCCATTACTCCAAGGTCTTCCCCTTGAAGGTAGCTTGTGCACAAAACCTTTTCTTTTTTTCCCCCCAAAATCCATCTAGAATTTTTATAATGAAACTTGTAATCAAACTTGGTCATATGATTAATTTGCATTAAAGAAATAGTATTAAAATAAAGAAATAAATAAAATGATGCATATTGACAATATGACATCACTGATATATAGGTTTTCATTTATTAACAGAACTTCTGCAATCCTTTCCTGAAACTCAACAATGACTTGCCTCAGTGCCAAGTGACCCACATCAAATGATGCCCTTCGTCTCTGTGGCATACATTTTAAACATGCTGTGGTAAGTGTTCTAACATTTATTTTGAAACATTTTATCTATAATAAATATTTAATTGTCATTGAGTATTCTAATTGACTGTCAACTATGTCATGTACACTCTTACATTTTACAGATTCTTAATGATTTAAGTATAATTTAAATATTTTAATTATAAAGTAAATGAATGATTTATAATTTAAACTATGATTTAATTATAATTTAAATCATATTTAGAATTGGTTTGAATATCATGTTCATGAAAATGTGAAGTGCTCAGCGAGGTGAGTTCTACCCCTGAAATTATTGGTAAAAATAAGGAACTTGTGGTGGCTTAGTAGGTAGCACTGTTGCCTCGTGCCTCCAGGGTATGGGTTTGATTCCCATCTCTGTGTGCATGGAGTTTGCATGTTCTTCCTGTGCTTGCTGGATTTTTTAGGGGTGCTTTGGTGAGTGAGATAAGGAAATCGTCAACTATATTATCCAGTAGTGTACATAATCTGTCAGAAAAAGAAATCGCTTTTCAACGAGCAGATATGAAGGAGCTACACTGAAGGAATTTTCTTACTTAAACCACTTATGTGAAATATACCCCAAGGTCATACACTGACTCCAGTGCCGTTCCTTTATTAATTATGCTCTAGCAGGTTGTTACAAAAGCGCCGGAAAAAGGAAACTACAGAACCGAATGTTCATGATATAGACATCTTTAATTTTTAGTTTTAGCCAATTCCATTATTATTGATCCTGGATTAATTGGCGGACTAGCCAGTGCTGACGTGCAAACAGCGCTTAAGAATTGATTTCTTGCAAGTGCATTCTAGTTAGCAACAACTCATGCACACTCACCATGCGGTGACATCACTTTAGGCTTCTCTAGTGTTTCCACAGTATCTGGTTTTATGTCCAACCAAAAAATATCTTTGGCTAAGATTGTTACTCAATCATGTGGCATTCTAACAACTTTTAGTGAGTCCAAAGTGAGACACCGTACCATACCCTGGTCTGGCCTTCCACATTCTATAGTAAATTAGCAAGACTAAAGTTGACCGTGTAAAATTATCCAGAGTAGTGCAGTGTTTAACCCTAAAGGTAATTCCAAACCATGGCAGGACTCCAGGGACACATTACTGCTTTTTATTTTCGCCACGGTCTTGGAACATATAAATTCCCGCAGGAAAAATAAACATACGTTCAAGATTCAAGAATTTTATTTGTCACATACAGTGGAACCTCGGATTACGAGTAACGCGGCTTGCGAGTGTTCCGCAAGATGAGCAAAGATTTTAAATAAATTTTTACTTGGAAAACGAGCAAGTCTTGGTTTACGAGTACCGAGTATCATGTGTCACGCATGCGCTTCTTGTTTTGATGCCGAGCGTCACGTGATCACAACTGAGCCAATGGTTTCTCTCTCTCTTGCGCTGCAGAATTGTGGGTAATCGTCTCCCCTGCTGGGTTTTAGTGCTCGTCCCTCTACTGGTATAATCAACATCCGTGCACTCGTGTACTGGTTACTATAACACTGTGACCATGTGTGTGTAAAACTTATTTTATTTTGTGTTTGTATTATATAATACACGTGTGTGCGTGTAAAGCCAAAGAAAGTCTCATTAGAGAGGTTAAAGATCCATTTTCTCTCTCCCTCTCTGTATCAGCCTGCACTTTTTGTCATTGGACAACGTGCCCCTTCTCTCACACACACACACACACACACACACACACACCTACTTTCGCCTTCACACACACACACACACACACACACACACACACTCTACTCTACACAGAAACGCTGCTTTGTCACGATTCTGTTCAAAGGTAAAGTGCAGGTTAATTTGTTTTTTACTTTACAGCAGTGATTCCGTTAGCGTGCACTCACGCGAGATTTATTAGCGATGTTCCTTGCTAATTTTTCCAATAAAACAGTCTTTCCGTTAATGTGTGTGTGTGTGTGTGAAACTCAAATAAGAGAGGAGTAAGGTTTAAGGCTGATTCCTCCTCTCCTTTTACTTTTTGATCTGTCGTTAAAGGTTCGGTTTTCATCATCTGCTTTCCTTTTCTTTGAGTAAGCCATCCCGTGTCGCACTTTCAGTTTGTGTCTTCTGTACACTCTGTCTATACATGGTCAACTATTGGCTCTGTTGAGTGATGCATATTATTATATTACTCTTAACCAGTTCATATGGTACCGATATTGAGCCTCCTGAATATGGTGAGGTGATGCAGTTACAAAGAGAGCAAAGAAAAAATATTTACCACCTCGTCCTTGGGGGGTGAACCTTTCCTGTCTTTTTATTTGTTTGTAAAATTACCTGTGAATGAGTACTGCCTTATTAATGTATAATGTTCACCTTTTTATTGTCTCTGTTCCCAAACAGATGAACATTGGGAAAAAAACAAACACGGCTTTTTAAATGATGAGCTTTCCAGAGCATCAAAGCTACACAAATTTGAAAAGGCCGATTTCCTGGCCCCATGACTGATCAGCCGTAACATTAAAACACCTGACAAGAGAAGTGAATGACATTAATTATCCATTACAGCGAGACGTGTCACGGGTGGGATTTATTAGACAGCAAGTGAATATTTTGTCCCTGAAGTTGATGTGTTGAAAGCAAAAAAAATAAAAATGGGCAAGCGGAAGGATCTGAGCGACTTCGACAAGGGCCAAATTGTGATGGCTAGACGTCTGGGTCAGAGCAACTCCCAAACTGCAGCTCTTGTGGGATGTTCCCGGTCTGCAGTGGTCAGGACATACCAAAAGTGGTGCAAGGAAGGACAACCGGTGAACCGGCGACAGGGTCATGGACGGCCAAGGCTCATCGATTCGTGTGCAGAGCAAAAGCTAGCTCATCTGGTAGAGTCCTACAGAAGAGCTACCGTAGCGCAAATTGCTGAAAAAGTTAACGCTGACCATGATAAAAAGGTCTCCGAACACACAGTGCATCGTAGCTTGCTGCGCATGGGTTTACGTAGACGCAGAGCGGTCAGAGATCCCATGCTGACCCCTGTACATAACCGAAAGCACCTACAATTTGCAATGGAGCAATGGATGAAGGTGGAAGGATTGGAAACTGTCTTGAAGGCGCTCCATTAAACATTCACAATACTGTAGAGATTAAAATGTATTGGAGATGGCCTTACAACCCTTAGGACAGAAAGAGTTGGTTCTTGTTGGTAATGGAATGGCATTTCATTGGTTAAGATGTTGGACTATGGAGCAGAAGGTTCAAAATCCAGCACCACAAAGCTACCACTTCTAGGCCCTTGAGCAAGGCCCTTAAACCTCAACTGCTCAGATGTATACTGAGATAAATGTAAAAGTCACTCTGAATATGTATAAATGTAAATGATATTTCAAAACACCTGATTGATAATTACTCTCATACAAATAACTACATATTGAAATATTGTGTTTTGTTTTTTTCGTTTCCTGAGGTTATTTGTTTGTAGAAGTTGGTGAGATCTACCAACCCTGATGAATAAAAACAGAACTGAAGGAGAGTGTATTTTCTTTTCTCTATTACTGTAGGTTAAAACAGTCTCTTGGTGTGTGTGTGGGTTGGTGTATATACAGTGGGGCAAAAAAGTATTTAGTCAGCCACCAATTGTGCAAGTTCTCCCACTTAAAACGATGCGAGAGGCCTGTCATGTTCATCGTAGATATACCTCAACTATGAGAGACAAAATAAGAAAAAAAAAAATCCAGATAATCAGATTGTAGGATTTGTAATGAATTAATTGGTAAATTCCTCAGTAAAATAAATATTTGGTCACCTACAAACAAGCAAGATTTCTGGCTCTCACAGACCTGTAACTTCTTTAAGAGGCTCCTCTGTCCTCCACTCGTTACCTGTATTAATGACATCTGTTATCAGTATAAAAGACAGTCACACTCCAAACCCCACTATGGCCAAGATCAAAGAGCTGACAAATGACATAAGAAACAAAATTGTAGACCTGCACCAGGCTGGGAAGACTGAATCTGCAATAGGTAAGCAGCTTGGTTTGAAGAAATCAACTGTGGGAGCAATTATTAGAAAATGGAAGAATCCCAGAACCACGTGGGAATCACCTGAGAGCTGGGACCAAAGTAACGAAGCCTACTATCAGTAACACACTGCGCCCCCAGGGACTCAAATCCTGCAGTGCCAGACGTGTCCCCCTGCTTAAGCCAGTACGTGTCCAGTCCCATCTGAAGTTTGCTAGAGAGCATTTGGGTGATCCAGAAGAGGATTGGGAGGATTATGGTCATATGAAACCAAAATAGAACTTCGTGTTTGGAGGAGAAAAATGCTGAGTTGCATCCAAAGAACACCTCATGTGAAGCATGGGGGTGGAAACATCATGCTTTAGGACTGTTTTTCTGCAAAGGGACCAGGACGACAGAAACCTCCAACACTAAATTGGCCAGTGTTTCAGTTTCATTGTCCAACCCCTGTTTATATATACCGATATTATAAACAGTGCCTTTTAAGTTTTCCTCATTGATGTGTTACACTTGTGTTGAAATGGATTAAAAATTTTTTTTTATCATTCTATACACAATACTCCACAATGACAAATTGTAAACATGTATTTATAGGTTTTTCTTGTTAATTTATTACAAAACAAAGTATCCCATTTACTTAAGTATTCAGACCCTTTGTTTGGACATGCTGCAATTAAGTTCATCTCCTATCAGTGGTCTTTGAGATGCTCTACAACTCTAAGCTTTGCCTAATTCACTTCATTGGACATAATTAGGAAAGGTACATATCTGTCTATAATGTATAAGGTCTCACAGTAGATTGTGCATGTCAGAGTGAAAACAAATCCAAGAGGTCAAGAAAATTATCTGTAGAAACAGGATGGTGTCAAGACACATATGTAAGGAAGGAAACAAGAAGCTTTATGGAGCATTGAAAACACCAAGAGCATGATAGCGCCATCATTCTTAAATGGAGGAGATTTGAAACAACCAACAGTCTATACAGATCTGGCCATCAAACCAAACTGAGTAATCTGGGATGAAGGGCCTTGATCAGAGAGGTAACCAAGAATCTCAGCACTATAAATGGGATCCTGAGTTCCTATGTGCAGATGGGAGACACTTACAGAAAGACAGCCATCAATGCAGCATCCTGCCAATCAGGCCTCTATGGTACAGCGGTCCTCACTGAAAGGCACATGCCAGCCTGCTGACAGTTTTCCAAAAGGCACCTGAAGGACTCTCAGAACATGAGAAACAAAATTGTCTGGTTTGGTGACCCAAAACTTGAACTTTGGAATCAGGCACTGCACAACATCTTATTAAACCCATCCCTACAGGTCCAGCATCATGCTGTGGGGAGGCTTTTCTGGGACTGGGAGTCAGCATAGAGGGTAAATTGATGCAGATTAAATAAAGAGCTATCCTAGGTGAAAACCTTCTCCAGAGTGCTCAGGATCTCAGGCTGTGATGAAGGTTTACAGTTCAACAAGACCATGACACAAAGTATAGCACCAAGGAAACATGTGGATTCAGAACAACTCTGTGAATGTCATGGAGTGGCACAGCCAGAGTGTAGACCAGAACCCAAAAGATCTCTGGAGACTCTGCATTGAGCCTGGCCATTCAATCTGGTTGAACTTGAATGATTCTGCGAGGTGTGCCAAGCATTCACAAGCAGACTTGAGGCTTTTATTGCTGCCAAAGGTGCTTTGACTAAGTTCTAAGTGATGGGTCTGAATACTAATGTAAATAGGATATTTCAGTCTTTATTATTTAAGAAATGAACAAAACAGTTTGAACACCTGTTCTCAATACTCATGTGACTTGCTCTGCATTTGTTCTTGTACTACAGTACTAGATATAAATGTTCTTGTTTGGTGCAGATAGGCTGCCCATCCACAAGGCATATGTAAATACCTTGTTAAACCCAGTAAAATGGGGTATCTGGCTTATTTCTTTGTACTGTACTGTGTATGCATAAATAGACATATCAGTTTTGCCATGTTTCTCTTTAATGATTGCAGCTTCCCCCATTTTTTTCCCCTCACCATGACATACAAACACTGATTGAATCATTCAATTGAATATGTGAATGTATTGTATATAATGAAAGGAGGACTAGTCTTTTGTTTAGTGAGAAGTGGACTATTTTGGCTTCAGTAGTTTAGTTGGCTTGTTTCTGTGAGACACAAGGAACAGATGGTGGAGGCAGTCTAGCCTCAGGCTGTCCAGCGTCCTCTGTGTGCCACTCACTTAATTCCTGCAAGACGATGCAGGAAAAATGCCCAAAGTTAATGATGGATGCTACAGATTAGTCACCAGCCATTTTCATCTTTTATACCTTTCTTCGTTTTCTCGGCTCTTTAAAGAGCAGCTCGACCTGCTGAAATGCCTGGTAGCTTTTAAAGAACCCATTTGGAAACCATTTATAGAATACTTACCTGAAAGTTTACGTTATCACTAATTGCCTATTGAAATGGACAGGCAGCCCTGTCTACTTAAATGTGTGACAAACCAGAGCTCAGGATTATTCAGTCCTGGCTTCAGACTGTGTTGTTTTTGTGCGGTTTTGCTAGAGGCCAGCCAGCTGTTGTTGTTTTTGTCCTGATTGCTGTATGCCCAGTCACACCCCTCCGTTCTCATTTGGCCTACCTCTGTGCACAGCTCCACATGTCCCGAATCACCAGGAAAATTATTGACCAATTTTCCAGTCATGAGAAAAAGTCAAATGTCCTGGAAAGGCTTGCATTCTCCTGGAAAATTATTTCCCCTCCTGCTACTGCTTCTCTCCACCTCGTGAGTGGACGCCAAATGGGGTTCTCAAACTTAATATTTAAAGGCCCAGATCTAATTTCTATTTAAGGTCAAAGGTCCAGATCCAGCACTGATTGTCAAATAATTTATAACTTATAATAACTTGCAAGCAACATACATTCATGTTTGAGAAGGTTTGAGACAAAATACAGGCATAGTGGGAAAAATGTCTCTGTTTGACTGCTGTTGGATGTTTAAACCAAAGTAACTCTAACTTTAAAGCAACTTGGATTCAAGTCAGAAAGATTCAAAATACATACTACAAAATAGAAAAGTTACTGCAAAAGAAATGGCACTGTTTGCCTGCAAATTGTTGATTTTGAACCTAAACAGCTCCAACTTTTAGGAGAAATTGTAACTTCTTTGTGTGATTTTCATGCCAAAAAAATGTAATAAGCAAAGTGTATTTGTTTTGATGCCTGAATAAACTGATTAAACAGACTTGATCCTAAAGGACATTACAACAAGACATCGGAATGTCAAAATGATTTTGACATAAAAGTTACATGAAAGCGGTGGTTCACATCACATTTCACACTATTTCACACCAATCCCGTGTAATACGCCAGCTGTGCTGCTTTCTACATCTTTCCAACGCGCTCTGGAACTTGCGCTCCCATGGTTTCATCCGTTGCCAAGTAAGCATGAAGTTGCATTAAGATTTCAAGCACCAGAAATCCCTCACACTGGCTATACTAATACATTTATTTATGAACAAGAGGGGGGAAAACTGTTTGGGTGCTTCCCATCTTTCTTGGTTCTTGACACATGACCTGCAGTGCACTTGGGACATTCTGAAAAGATTGGAGTTGCTCTCTATTGTGACCACGCTTTTTGTAAAATAACACAATTGAGCATGCAAAAGATGCAACATGTGAACGTCTCCTAAGTCCGTCAAAATACACAGCAGCCTAGCCTGGGAAATGGAACAGTCTGTCTTTAATCAGCTGACTAAACCTAAAGGTGTGGTTGCTAGACGGAGACATTGAACTTTTCTTTTGGATTGTGACATCCTCACCGCACAGGGGCCGTAATGTACAGAACATGAAAGCCTGTTAGTTATTAGCTAACTCTAATGGACTCTCAGATGGACTACAAAACTAACAATTTATTACATCGTATTGTCGCATTCCCAATTTAAGGTGTGGGCTGGGTCTGGATTCGAGTCCAGACATTGAGAAGCCCTGGTTTAGAAGGTTTTGCGCACTATGTTCTCATGCGGCTTCAGTTAACTACATCGATGCATAAAGCTTCTCTGCTTCTATTTTTTTTTCTTTTCACATACTGTATTATTTCTAACTTCCTTTATTTACAACAAAGACGTGTTCAAATGTACGAAATAATAATAAAGAAAAACTTGCACATGCCATAGGGGTTCATATATTAGTCTATGTTAAAGAATCCAATTAAAAACTCAAATTTGGACCTCATGTTTTTGCAATATTCATTTACAAAACCTGAAATAAAATAACTAAAAGTACAAATATAGAAATACAAAATGCTTGTGCGATGCCCTTTCTTTATATTGCAGTTGAGCTTTTGTCATGACCTGGAAGTGTAACCATACAGTAGGTGTGTTTTTTCAGCACTCTTCTTGCGACTTCCGGCTCACAACAAAAACTCGTATCAAAAAGCTTAGAAAAGTACACCCCACAAACATGTAGTAATTCCTGATTTCCATTTATAAACATGTTAAATAAAGTCAGATAATGACCCGTTTGCTACTTTTTTTCGGTGGCATATTGTAGCAGCAGAAAACAAGAATCGATGCATTTTCCCTTTTTTTCCCTGCAATGTTCTATAAAATCTCATAATGCTAATTGTTGCATGCTTGCCAATATTTAAAATCTTAGACATGGACATATGAGATTAACTATCTTGTTATTTACTAGTTTCTAATAAAACCTTTTATTGGTTTCAAGTAAAATTTTTACTGTTGCATGGACAGATAAACTATGTCACTAATGAAATGATCTGTCCATGCAACAAAGAAAAATTTACTTGAAACTAGTAAATAACAAGATACTTAATCTCATATGTCTGGGTATTGGCAAGCACAAAATTTGCAGTGCATCAGTTAATTATATTATATAATGTGGACAGACAGTACATCCTAACAATCCAAGTGCTATCTATAGAGTTGAGAGGATTAAGTTAACGTGTGCAGGTGAAAACGGCGTTCAGGGTCATCTAACTACTAAAACCTGCCATGCTTCTTATCTGGCTGCTGGAATAAACTTTCTTGGTTGATTATTTTCAAATGTGAGAAGAGAAGGAAGGATTGCTTCTATGAAAGCAAAGAAGGAAGGATTGCTTCCTTCTTTTTTGGTGAAGTTTAGCTGATTGTGTATGTGACAAATAAAATTTGAAAATTTGAACTTGAACCTTTTGTGTCTTAAAATAGCAACTGACTGTTGTTACTTAATTACATAATGTGTTGTGTCCGATCCATCCATCGCACGCAGCAGTAACTGCAGGTACAAGCAACAGCAAGCACATAAACAACAAAAAGAGGAGGAATAAAAAAAAAACCCAACCTTGCTTTAAGACAATTTGCGGTGTGTCGTTTTGTCTTTTGAAACAGCCTATATACAATGATCCCTTGTGATTTACACCCTTATTTTCCATCATCTAATTAGTAGCTTATTTCCCCCTTAGGATTTTCACCAAACTCATATGTACTGTACATCCCTCTAGAATCCAACTGACAGAGATAATGAATTGCAGCATCATATTTAAACATTTAGGGCTGTTCTGAGTTCCTTAAGACAGGCAGGACTCGAGCAAATACAACAAAGTGTTCAAGTGGAAGTACAGCATCTGGCTTTACACTTGGATAATATAAGGCGTGTTCTCAAATTGATAAGAAGGCAGCAATTGTGGCCTGCCTGAGACCCACACTGGAAAAAATCTTAGCATCTTAGAAAGTGAATTATTCATGAATCTAGCTAAATCTATGTTTTTTTTTTAGAATAAGAACAACAAACCAAATCTAAAATTATTAAACCTATTTCCAGTGATGTATTATTAAAATTGCAGGTGAAAAACTTCTTGTTCTACTAGCAGAGACTTTTTCTAGTTTTTAGGAATTTATATCTTGAAAGAAGCAAAATTATCTGCCAATACATTTTTCTCTTGCAATTTTACTAACATTTGACTAGAAATTAGAAGTTAATCATCTTAAATTTGGTTTGTTGTAAATTTATTTTAAGAAATTATAGATTTGGCTAGGTTCAAGAATGTTTCACTCGCCAAGATCTCATTTTGGTGGTGAGGAAAGTTCTGAGGCTGGCCTGCAAGTTTTGTAGGTCATTGTTGTGCCTAAATATTTGGCCATCACCAACTCTCTGACTGACAGCAGAAAGGCAACGCCAGATTTGATCCAGTGATCTTTACTCAGGTAAACATACACACAGTAAGTGTCAGAAACCCAGAGTTTAATTTCATCTTTGTCCCATACAAAATTGTTTAAATAACAAACCTGTTTTACATTTTGATGTATTTTTTACAAGATAAATTAGCATTTTACAATATTACAACACAATTAAAAGCTACAAAAAAGAAGACACACTAATCCAGAAGGACTTCACAGTCTTCTGATAAAAACATGTCTGTATATGCAACTGAGGCACTTTAGTAAAAGTCTTTAACGTGACAAACATTCATACATTCACTTCAGCGATTGTCTTGCAGTTTACATTTTGTGTGTGTGTGTGTGTGTGTGTGTGTGTGTGTGTGTGTGCACTTGCCCAAGAGGACATTTGTTATATCATCATTTTAAAGCTCACTCTAAATGTTTAAGACCAAGAAAGTTCCAGAATGTCCACACCCTTTTCACTACATAATGCACTATTTAGGCAGCACAGTGGTGAACAGTGTCCTTACAATAAACCCCAAAGGGTAATGCAGAGCACCTACTGTAAGTTTCAACAAGAGAGAATAGGGCACCATTTTGGATACCTGACAGGGTTTGGGAAATGCTCTAAGGTTAAACCATAATAAATTAGCACTTGGTTAAAAATAAAAATAAGGGGAAAAAAATAAGGAGGAGGAGTCATGTTCCTGGTTTAATAGAAAAGGTAACCACAGTGCGAAGAGGACTCAAGGGATCGGGACTAAACAGCTGCGTAACTTTAAGAAAACCAGTCAATCAGTGAGACTAATCGGGGGGAAAAGGCTTAAATTTGCTAGGAAGCATAAAGAACGAACTGTGGGGTCATGGAAAAAGGTTATGTGGTCTGATGAGTCCAGACTGACCCTGTTCCAGAGTGATGGTTGCATCAGGGTTAAAAGAAAGGCGGATGAAGTGATGCAACCATGCCTAGTGCCTACCCTACATGCCTGTGGAGGTAGTGTTATAATCAGGGGTTGCTTCTGTTGCTCAGGTCTCGTTTAGCAATGTTATGTGCCAGAAAATAAAATTTTCCAAGATGCCTATGCCAGGATTCATCAGGCTGCCATAGTGAAAGAGTGGTTCAGGAAGCATGAGATATCATTTTCACACATGGATTGGCCACCACAGAGTCCAGACCTTAACCCCATTGAGGATTTTTGGGATGTGCTCGAAAAGGCTTTACGTAGCGATCCGGCTCTTCCATCATCAATACAAGATCTTAGAGAGAAATTAATGCGACTTCGGATGGAAATAAATGATGTGACATTGCATAAGCTTATCGAAACAATACCATGGTGAATGCATGCTGCAACCTAAAATGTCTGAAATGTTTACGATGATATTTAGGTATTTGTGCACAGTTGTATTGCTTATTAAGAATGTAAACTGTTGCTTTTCCATTGCTAGCTAATGCTAACCAGAAAACATCTAGGTTGTCTGTTTTGGCTAACTCTCTGATTAGTTAACCACTAAACATTTACAAAGAGCGCTAGTTAGCCCTGTGATCGATAAATAGTCATGGTTTAGCATATCCAAGACGTATACTACTGTAGTATAACACAACTTCTGGACTAAAAACAACTGAAGCATGTAGTCATGAGGTAAAAATATTTTCCATAAGCCTTTGATTTAACTTCATTTTTCATTCACAGCCATCAGAGTATGTTAATGTTCCCTCATATTAGCATAGCATGGGTGATCCAGCTAGATATAAAGCAAACTGAAATAATTTACCTCAGATTTTGATTTACCTGAGCGTGTCATTTTATAACTATTAAACATTTGTAGTCAATTTAGAGCCAGTACTGAGAAAGGTAAGTGGGTTTCTTTTTGTGTCAAATACAGACAACAACAACAACTCGATATTCAGAATGAAGCTAGCAGGAGCTAAGAGTCACATACACTTGAGGTTAGCTTTAGAGTCTGTCAGATTAGGATTGTTTGTTTTTATTTGAAATGAAACATGTGCTAATTTTCTACTTGTGCTTTTTCTCTGTTTTTTTTTTTTTTTTTTAAATAATGTATATATACCAAGTTTCATTAATCTCATAACTCTTTCACTGCGTTGTTTTGTAAGGAGAGCCAAGTTAACCTGCGGATGCTACTTCCCTTAGTAAAAACCCAGAAGTGTCAAGTGCTCAGAGTAGATAAACCTAGCCATGTTAATGGTGCGTCAAAAAAAATGAGGAACCACCGATGATGAGTAAGCACACTGAGCATTAACCATATAATGAAGTATCGGTTCCCTTTACTCACGAGTCATTTTAATTTTCCTCAGGGTGAGTTTTATAAAAAACCCCAATACTGTATTAGGATTATAGTTTTTATAATTTTTTTTTATTGGGTCACTAAATTTCCTAGGTCTGATCATGGGGTATATTTTAGTTGGTGTTCTTTCAGCTGCTCCCATTAGGGGGTGCTACAGGGCATCATCAGACCCATATAGACTATATGGACAAAAGTATTTGGAAAACCTGCAATGAGATATATGTATCCAAATACATATACTTCAATATGGAGTTGGTCCCCGTTTTGTAGCAATATCAGCTGTTCACAAGATTTCTGGGTGTTTCTTTGGGAATTCGTGCCCATTCATTTTGTAGAGCATTAGAGGTCACGAGAAGGCCTGGCTCACAATCTCTGTTCCAGTTCATCCCGAAGGTGCTCGTTGGGGTTGAGATCAGGGCTCTGTTCGGGCCAGTTAAGTTCTTCCATACCGAATTCATCAAACCATGTCTTTATAGTTCTTGCTTTGTGCACTGGGTCACAGTCATGTTGGAATGGAAGCGCCTTCCCAAAACTATTGTAACAAAGTTGGAAGCATAGCATTGTCCAAGATGTCTTGGTATGCTGAAGCATTAAGGGGATAAGGGGCTTTATTTATACACCAAAAATTCAAGAAGAAGAATTTAATAATTATCAGGTTTGGCCAAATACTTTTGTCTATGTAGTATATTTTGATTTCCACTCAGATTTGGGGATTCATTCTGTAAGGTAGCCATTATATTATTCAATATGCTAGGAAAAATAGATGGCATTTTTAAAATCAGCTAATAATAAAGGACTCTAAACAGAGAGTTTAACTGTTCCTACTATCTGGACCACATCTCATGTACACACAGAATCTCATAATGCTCTGCATAGAAATGATGTCCACGATGGACTGATGACGTTCAAAGTTTTTATGTGAACTATATAATAAATAGAGTGTGGAGCTGATAATAGATCAATGTCCCATCCCTCTATCTGCTTCCCAAATCAGTGCTACATAGTGCTAATGACTAAAGAAATCACAAATAGGGCGCCATTTCGCATTAGATTCCGAATGCAGAGGACAAATGGCTGTGGTCTTGATGCGAGGTAAATGGTGCTGTTTACTGAGAAAGGAAACTCAATTTCCCAGGTGTCTTTGCTGCATTGTTGATGAAAGCTACCACAACGTGAGGAGTGGCAGGAGGTCTGAGAAACAAGGCACTTCGGTCAGCACATTGTCTATTCACCAGAACTGGAGAAGCAACCATTGCTATATCCTGCCATCACACAGCTTCCTGTCAAAACTTCATTTTGTATCTTCCTGCATGTTTTCCACCACGCCATATTGTCCAGTGTAAAAAAAAAAACTGGTGAAATTTGTTCACAATGAAGCAGTAAGTGGCGCAGTGACAGCAAGTGTCCACCAGATGTCACTCTGTCTATGTCAAACAGTTTCTCACCAGCTCACACCACAGTCTCATTCCCTTTCCCACTGCCATTTTTGTTGGTGTGGGTCCGTCGTGTGTTGTTTTGGGGGCAGAGAAGGCGCATCCAGCGGCGTTTCCAGGTCTGCAGTGTCTTGGCAGACCACACCCACATGCCACAAGTTACGCCCACAAGCAACGACATGAAGATCCTGAGCATCTCCGCTGCGGCGTATGAGTCACTTGGTGCTTGCTGAAAGTCAGACCAATTTGAGACACGGTAGAAGTAGCACGCGACAACGCAAGAAGCCGGGACAGTGTAGAGCACGGAGAAGACACCGATCTTCACCATAAGTCGCTCCAGCTTGTCTGTTTTGGCACCGTCCTTCTGCAAGTTGGACCGGATCTTAAACAGCGAGACAAGTCCGGCGGCAATAAACAGTGTCCCAACTGCCAAATAAGTAAACAGTGGTGCCACCACAAAACCTGTGAGTGCCTCCAGGTTCTGGTTGCCGACGTAGCACAGGCCAGTGAGGTCATCTGCATCAACCAGGCGCATGACAAGCACCACAATGGTTTTGATTGCTGGGATGGCCCATGCTGCCACGTGGAAGTAGGAGCTGTGCATCTCAATAGCCTCGTGTCCCCACTTAAGTCCTGCTGCTAAGAACCACGTTAGTGTGAGGATTACCCACCAAACAGAGCTTGCCATACCAAAGAAGTAAGCTAACAAGAAGACCACAGCACAACCCGAGTTCTTTAAACCATCTCGCGCTAGGATGGGGACGGCAGCCTCATCAGCATCGCACGACACACGCTCACGTCCAGCTGCAAGCAACACCAGAAAGGCAGCGCTGTATGCGTTGTAGCAAACGCTTAGGAATGCAATTGGACGCTCTGGGTAGGAGAACCTTGCCGAGTCCAGCAGGAACGTCAACACCGTGAAGGACGTGGATACGAAGCAAAGCCCCGCCCACAGTGCCATCCAAGCATCAGCAAATGTCTTGGCCGAACGGCTGTATAATCCAGAGTCGTATCCGCACTGCAGCACACAGGAACCACTGCGCTTGGACCACACATAGCGGTCCGGGGGAGTCGGGTCATCATCGGGGTCATGGTCAAGAGGGATGCACTCAGCGTCAAGGCCGTGACGTGGCTGTAGAGTGCGCACCGATGGAAAGCGCACATCGTCCTCGTCCTCCTCACCCGGCCCTTCCATGCACATGTGGGAGTGATCATTTGTGGGTGGAAACAAACTGCAGTTCAGCAGGTCAGGCCACGAGAATCCGAACTCCTGCAGCACAGGCAAACACTTCCTCTGCACGGACAGACACATGCTGCCACATGGACCAATCAGCTCTGGGACCTTCTCCGTACACATCGGGGCATAGACGGAACACAGGAAGAACTAAAGGAGAGACACAAATACAGAAAGAGAGACAATATTAACAGACTGTATTATCGAAGAAATAACTTTGTAGGACATTTGGTTCATTACTGCCTCACAAAAAGGCATTTTTAAACTAATTTTATTTTCACTTTCAAAATCTTTTGATAAGGGGAGAAACTAAACTATACTTGTGTCAAGGAATATCTCTCTTATCTCTCTTTCTCTTTCAGTCCTGTAGCATTAAGTGTTTGAACATGTTTATTGCACCATCGTGATTTGATTCTGTAAATTAATTTTTGATTATTTATTTTTAACTAGACTTTTACACTGTAATTCCAATTCCGGTAAAGTGGGACATGGAACTTCTCCAGATGTATTCCCACAAGAGAAGTTTTAGTTTCTGGGGTGAGTTCCAGGAACCTCTTTAGTTAACCTGCTTGAGATTCGTGACATTTTTCTGCAGTTACTTGGGGCTTTCCGTTCCGAATGTGATGGATTAGTCAAACACAAACATAACAAAACGTTGACTGACCCTCTTACCAGACATTTTTATGAAAAAGAAATTGGATTGCTAAAGCTCAATTCCGAGCAAAGTTGAATAGTCTACAACGCTTACCCAAACGTCTGGACAAAGACATTGAGTGGTGTAAGTGCTAGTGGAATAAGAATGTGCATATGGTGTCAAAAGACTTTTTTTTTTTGTCATAACGACTGCACAATTTGCTTCACGAACTGAAATATTAGGTCACTGCTTCTACAGCGTAAGACAAACACAATCCAGGAACTCTTTCAGGAACTTTGGTGCTCACACTCAGAGGTTTTGGTGAGAACACATCTACGGGGCAAAAACTTTACACGAAACATAATGATAGTAATTTAAAGTGTTTGGACTGAGGAACAATATGATATCGAGTTACTGACACATTCTTCAGCCTTATTCAGACGAGATTAGTTTTAGAGGTGGAGTCGTGTAATTCTTACTTGTGTATCTTAATGATTTACTCTTTCCTTAATCTGGCATTGTCACAAAATACATACAGACTCCTTGTTCCTCCTAACAAAAATGTTTTATAGTTTCTCATACTACCTTCAGCCAAATACCAATGATGATGTCACTAGTGCTAGGAGCAGTGCGTGCCTGAGTTGAAGTCAAATTGGCGGTGTAAACGCTGACAGACACTTCTAACAGTGTAATACCGCACACACACTATGAGCTGCATGTGAATATAAGGAATGGACTAGAAGAGGAAATGGATAACGAACAAAAACATGCGTCTTTCCTTAACACACTCCTACTGCTATCAGAAATAAAAAAACATGAAATCTACATCAGAAATACAGGAGTGCATGTAAGAATATGTTCATGTTACTTTATCTCCCTCCAGACATTCTGAACAGATCTAAACATAAACATGGGCTACCTTAAAATGACAGTGAAACACAAGATGAAAAGTGATCCCTTTTCTCTCTCTCTCTCTCTCTCTCTCTCTGTCTCTCACACACACACACAAATTATATTTCTGGGGAACTCCTGTTGCCGAAATTGTTAACACAACTACTTACTGTAATGCTATGTTTTATTTAAACTTAACCCAAAACTAGAGTCTGATGTTTGCCTCGCCTACCATATGGAAGGCCTGGATTCAATTCCCATCCAATGCCCAAACACAAGCCACTGGATGGAGTGGAGTCCCAAGCCCGGATAAAATGGGAGGGTTGCATCAGCAAGGGCATCCAGCGTAAAACCTGTGCCAAGTTGTGTGCGGATCGGATGGTCCAATGGGGCAACCACTCAACTTTTACTACTTAAAGCTACTTAATGTTATGCTATACCTATAAACTTAGCCCGCAGCAACCCATAGAAAAGTTTGGGTTCTTTTAATAGCATTGTGAGAATATTTGGTCCACACAAAGACATATGCAAATGCGTGCCCACAGCAGGTTTACTTAAACATATACAATATCATCAACTATTAGGAAGCTCTATCTCTCTCTCTCTCTCTCTCTCTCTCTCTCTTTCAGTCCGGTAGCATTAAGTGGACGCATGTGTGTGTACATGGTTATTGCATCCTGGTGTTTTCAAATTGCACCATGGTGATTTGATTATGGAAATTTTGATCTCTTTTTATTTTGTTTTTTTATCTAGAGTTGTACTACTTAATGCTACTTAATGCTGTGCTACACCTAAACTTAACCTTCAGCAACCATAAAGAAACGTTTTTTTTTTTTTTTTTTACGTTTTAAACAGTCTGATGTTTCAAGCGTTGTGAGGACATTTGGTCCTCACAAAGACATACACATAGCATTAAGTGAACGTGTGTGTGTGTGTGTGTGTAAATATTTATTGCATTTTAGTGTTTTCAAATTGCACCATGGTAATTTGATTCTGTATTTTTTTTATCTAGACTTTTACACTGTAATCTAATTCTGGTGGGAGCAGGAACTTCTCCAGACATACTGTATTCCCACAAGAGTTTTAGTTTTAGTTTCTGGGTTGAGTTCCAAGAACCTCTTTTGTTAACCTGCTTAGATATCTGGAATTTCTTTTAAGATCAATAGAGTATCTATCTATCTATCTTTCTACATATAGACTTTTACTACTTGATGCTACAATGCTATAATGTTATGCTACACCTAAACTTAACCCTGAACAACCAAAAAGAAAAGTTTGGGTTCTTTTAAATGTTTTGTTTTACACAGTCTAACGTTTCTAACATTGTGAGGACATTTGGTCCTCACACAGACAAAAATCTAATTTAGTTAAACATAACCTTATCAACTACAGTATTATAAAGCTTTTTCTTACAGTCCGGTAGTATTAACGTGAACATGCACGTGTGTTTGTGTGTACATGTTCATTGCATTCTGTTTTTTTCAAATTGCACAATTGTGATTTGATTACGGAAATTTAATAAATTTTTCATTTATTAATATAGACTTTTACTAAAGAATGCTACTTAATGCTGTGCCACACCTTAACTTAACACTTAGAAACCATAAAGAACAGTTTGTTTTTATGTTTTAAGCAGTCTGGAGTTTGATGTTTCTAGCGTTGTGAGGACATTTAGTCCCCACGAAGATATACTGTATGCACATGTGTGTGCACACCCACCCATCCATGGCAGGTTTACTTAAACATAAACAATCTCATCAACTTTTAGGAAGCTCTCTCTCTCTCAGTTCGGAAGCATTAAGTGGACGCATGTGTGTGTACATGTTTAGTGCATGCTGGTGTTTTCACATTGCACAATGGTGATTTGATTACGGAAATGTATTTATTATTATTTTTTTTTATCTACACTTACACCACTTAATGCTACTTAATGCTGTGCTATACCAAAACTTAAGTCTTAGCAACCAAAAGAAACAGTTTTATGTGTTAAACTGTCTGATGTTTCCATCGTAGTAAGAACACTATGTGCCCACAAAGACAAACACATGCATCCACAGCAGGTTTACCTAACAATCATAAACAATCTCATCAACTATTTGTGTGTGTGTGTGTGTACATGTTTTTTGTGCATTTTATTGCAAATTGCTCCATAGTGATTGGATTCTGTAATTCTGTAACTTCTTTTTTAAAATCTAGACTTTTATACTGTAGTCCTAATTTGGGTAAAGGTGGGACCAGGAACTTCTCCAGACGTATTCCCACAAGAGAAGTTTGAGTTTCTGGGGTGAGTTCCAGGAACCTCCTTAGTTATCCTGCTTAAATTTTTATATTTGTAATTTCCTTTTAGATCAATAAGTATCTATCTTTATTTTTTTAATCTAAACTTTTACTACTTAATGTTATTCTATGCCTAAACTTAACCCTCAGCAACCGTAAAGAAAAGTTTAGACTTTTAAGAATTTAGACTTTTACTACTTAATATGCTACTTAATGCTGTGTTACACCTAAACTTGACCCTCAACAATCCGAATCAAGAGAAAATAGTTGTATGTTTTACACAATCTGATGTTTCTAGCGTTGTGAGGACATTTGGTCCCCACAAAGACATGCGCACCCGCCCATCCACAGCAGGCTTACTTATTAAACATACACAGTCTCATCAAATCTCCATACACGCATAAAAGAGAGTGAGAGAGAAAGAGAGAGTGAGTAAGAGTGAGAGAGAGTGAGTGTGAGTGAAAGAGAGGGGGTACCCGTGCCGTACCCGCAGCTGTTTGGCGCAGCCGTACTGGATGAGCGGGGTGAAGGTGGACAGCTGGAGCTCCGCGTCCGCCTGCAGGACGTTACCCACCAGGTTCGGCATGCGCGTCACATTGTAGCCAAGATCGCGGCACATGGACATGCGGATCGGTTCGCACGCGGACTCCGACTCCTCTTCCTCCTCCGCGCCGCCGGTGCCGAACGCTCGCGCACCGCCGCTCAGACACAACAGCAGCAGCAGCAGCAGCGCCAGACCCGAGCGCGAGCTCCAAGCCATAGTGGCGGGCGCGCGCGCTTTCATCCGCAGAAATCGAAGCGAACGACGAATGAGATCGAACGATGGAAATTATCCCGACTGAGTCCGACTGCGCTGCGATCGATCGATCCCGATCACATCCCGATAACCTTCCGTGCACGTGCCGCGTCAACCGCAGGGTCGCGATCCTCACCGGACTGGAGCGCTCGGACAGGCGCGCGCGGAGTTCTGGAGTGGGAGGGAGGAGGAGTTTTACAGCTGGAGTCCAGCAAAAACTGGGATCGACCAATCAGAGAGCAGACAGACAAGATTTGTGGGCGGAGACTTTGTCTGTGCGCTATATTATTATTAGTATTAGTATATATTAACAGGAAAAAGTTTGTGGTACTCAAACTTGTAAAAATAAAATCAGTGATATTATTATTATTATTATTTCAGGTTGAAGCCCACCTACATGTCTGTCTGTGTGTCTTTCTGTACAGTAGAACTCTCTGTCCAACTTATTAATACAAAGAAATCACATTCTGTAAGGTTGAGTATCTTACAGAGTGTTTACACTAAGTTGTCCTTCTTTCGACATCGGACTAATACTGTACACTCCCTGTTCGGTAATCAGAGAGAGAATCACAGATGAGAAATGGAAAAAGTAGATCGGATAAAGATTTTTTAAGGCTCTGTCCTAAAATGACTCCAGCAGGTTAAAATCCACATATACTACTTCAGTTTTGACCGTTGTTGACCATTCAGTTTAACTTTTCTAATTAATATGTATTGGTGCAGGTGTACAGGATTAAGCGGTATACTGTAGATGATGAGCCAGGGTGAGTGGTGCAGGTGTTGGTTTACATTGAGCAAGTATATTATTAATAGCTTATTTTAAAGTAGATTATAAAATCCGACACATAACTGTTCATAACATCGCTTTTACTCAACACTTTGATTTCACTTATGGTGCAGGTTAAACGTCAGGCAGATATCTAAGTACTGCAAAAGTTTCAATCAATTCTGACCAGCGGTCGATTTAAGACGCACACACAGTAACTTATAACTTATAACTTCACTTCTACTCAACATTTTTCATTTTCGTTTATGGCGCATGTTTAACTTCAGGCAGACACAGAAAGACTGGCAAAGTTTCATTAAATTCTGTCAGACATACAGATAGAAAATATTCTATGACTGGTTTCTGGTCCACCTACAGTATGTACAAAACATAAAAATATAATTGAAAGAGAGAGTTCTGACCAATATACAGACAAAACCTTTCTTTTATTTATATAGATTATTATTATTATTATTATTATTATTATTATTATTATTATTATTATTATTATTATAATACACTCAGGGATTAAGGTACTCACTAATTTGAAATCACTAATAGTACATGTTTTGTTATTTAAGCTTGTATCTTTATACAGTGTGTGTGTGTGTGTGTGTTACAGCATCTCTCAGACCTGTCAGGATGACAACAGACATAGAACAGTGATGCATAACTGAAGGTCATAACAAGGTCATTCTAAGTTATGGAGGTATTAGGCAGAGCTTACTCTAATAGAAGAAAACGTCATTGTGTTCAGAAGTAGTGGCAGTGGTAACCCTGATTCATGACTGCACTGTAAACACACGCCATCATGACCTCAAATCAGAGCAACAGGTTGAACATTATAGCACAAAAATACAGAGGTATAAATAAACCACTAACCGATCAAAAGCTTTAATAGACTAGTATACAACATTTGGTTATGAGGAACTATCCAAAGAACATGAGTACCAGAGAACCTTTATTAATGATTGAATTAAATTACATACAGTCAGTTACAATTATTTATTCTCTTACGTACTGTATAATGAAAATTTTTTTTAATACAAATTGACTGTTTCGACTTTTATTTGTTGTAGGCAGGAGTGGTTGTGCAACTCGCACTTAATCATAAGCAGGTCACATGATCATTACATGTCTGTAGGCAGTACCTGTTCTCACAGCTCAATAACTTCAGAAAAGTCTCTTCTTTCACATACCTTTTTAAAAGCTGTTGTTTTGTGTGTTAACCTGCTTTCTTTTTAGTTTCAGTGGGAGGTGATAGTAAAGACTGAGCTCTTGAAGCTTCCAGAAGAGCTTTCTCCAAGCTTTCTCCAAGGAAACAGGTTCATCACCATTTCTACTAGTTCTGCTGGTGAACATGTTAATTTCTGCAAGTCATTTTATTACTCTTTCCACTGTTTCAAAGGTTGAGTCCTGGAATATGTCCATAGATGTGATAATCTGGTCATTCAATAGATTCAGGTCGTCAGCTGACTTCATTTTATTGCCACATAACATTGCCGAGTCTAGACCTGAGCAACTGAAGCAACCCCAGATCATAACCCTGTCTCCAGAGGCTTGTACAGTGGACACTATACATGATAGGGGGATCGCTTCACGTGCGCTTCCCTTCTTACCCTGACACGTCCATCACTCTGGAATAGGATCAATCTGGATTTATCAGACCATATGAAAGTCCATCCAAATCCATCCAAAGTCCAAACTTTCTTTATGCTTCCTAGCAAACTGAAGCATTTTTTCTTATGAGTCTCACGAAGAAGTGGTTTTCTTATGGAAACGCAGATGTTTAGTCCCAGTCCTTTGCGTTTTCTTCTTTTTTTTTGTGTGTGTGTGTGTGTGTGTGTGTGTGTGTGTGTGTTGAAATGCTCTTATATCATTTCTAGGTTCAAGGTTTATTATTTGTCAACACCATAGTTGTAGACATATAGAGGATTCAAAATATATTTAATATTAAACATATCTCTGATTTTTGTTGTAGATATTTTATGATACAATTTCACCCAGTTTATAAGTGATTTCTGATCACACGCATTCATGATTGCATTATAATCACTTCCAACTTCCCACCTGACAGGTTTTTAATAACGTGTTAGACAGTTCTTAACCCAATTCCAGTCATTGTAATGTTCTCGTTACTTCATGTGGGCCAATAATTTTACCCTTCTGAAACAGGGACTTTTTCTTGCAGTGTATTCCCAGACCAGACAATATACTGACTCAGTAACATTAAACAGTTGACCACTGTGGGTGACGTCATACTAATATATACACACACACACACTGTATAAACACAGACAGATAGAGATAGACAAGGAGTGTGGAGGCATGTTCAAGTTTTTATCTTTCATTTCCATTTGTTTACACCACAGGAGCATCAGAGGAGATAACAGAGGGACAGAAGACAGTGAGAGAGAAAGAGAGAGATAGAGAGAGAGACAAAAAAGGAGAGAGATAGAGAAAGAGACACACACATACACACCCAACACCCCACAAAACACCACCCTTCCCGTGACCCCTGGGTTCGAGAGGTCAGGGGTAATTAGCAGGTTCAGGCTCACACAGCCAGAGGCAGGAGACACACAAAACACTTATACACTCAAACATAACCACCTCTCAAAGTTCACACCCTATACTATGTGTGTGTGTGTGAGTGTGTGTTCGTGAGAGAGAGAGAAAGAGAGAGAGTGGTGCTTTATCAATACCATTTCTGCAGTGTAGCCGTGGATACATGGCAACGTTTATATAGTTTGCCCATTCAGCTGTGTGTGTACGTGTGAGCATATATGTGTGTGTGTGTGTGTGTGTGTGTGTGTGTGGACTTTGCACTTTTAGGCATTTCAGCCTTATTCTAAACCCTGTAAAATCCAGGCTTAGAGTGTTGCTTGCATGAATACACACACACACTGTATTAGCATGCTTGCAGTGAGAATTTTAGAGAAACGTTCATGTGTGCATGTGCATGTGTGTGTGTGTGTGCATGTGCGTATGTTTGCCGCATTCTTCTGTCTCCTTCCCCTTTGTTTGTGTTTGTCTAAAATCAACATGATTATGGAAGCATACAGGATTGCTCCATCCTGAATCTGTCCACATCACATCCCAATCCTGTGTTAAACACTTCCTCTAAATGTCCTCTAGGGAAGAGAACTCCCTAATAACACCGCCCATTGAAGTCATCCAAACTATCTGACTATCTAAATCATTTCAAACCCAAACCTTTCCAAATGCCGCAGTTAACTATTCTTTTTTTTCATTGTTCAGTTTTTCAGAAACAGTAATGGGTGCTAGAAGGTAAGACCAAGAGGACTTAAAAGAAAAGGAAAATCTTGAAAAATAGCAAATGGTGACGATTGTTACCGGTAAGACAGATTTAATGTATTTTGCAAACAATGCAAATGTATTTAACCTAAAAGAGGGTTTGGGTCAAACCACAGTAAACCACAGTATTTCCAGAACCACAGAGCAAAACCAAAGAGTGAGTATTCAGGTAAACAAAGCATGTGACGTGACAAACTTCTGAATAATTGCTTAAAACTCTGCATTTAGGCAATGTGACTTACGTCACATTACCCTTCACTGTCCATGCAAAAATGTACAAACTCACAAACATATCTCTTTTGTTTGCTTTGTCAAGGCATGTAAAGCTCATAAAAAGCAGGATCTTGAAGGTACACGCCTATGTGACCATACATTCTGTTTTACTGTGTAGAGAACTTACAGTGACAACATCAGACTATAGGAAAGAGCTTAGAAACAAGCTGGCCAGTGGATAATAGCAAGTAATGTTAGCGATAAGATAGCTGGCCAATGTTGGAGATTTAAGGTAAACTTAATTTACCTCTAATTTAACTTATTTTAATGTGGATGATTACCCTCTCAAAACAGTTGTTATGATGGCTAGTGGTATAGATTTAACCCAATTTATATTGTTGTATCTAAAACCAATGCTGGGGGTGTACTTCACATTGTTCACAGTTTGGGCAGCCATGTTAATTTGCCATTGAGAAAATTAGCCTAATATCCATCCATTAGTTGGAATTTCAAGTCGATGGGTTGTTTTTGGTGGTTTTTCCTAGATTTCCCAGTTATAGAAGTTGCAACTGCACATTGACTGCAGAATAATTCTCCACCACCCCCACCCCAACAACTCCAAGAAGATATAGCTCCCAAAGCTTAACCACTGCTTTGATGTGCCCTGCCCCTAGGTCATGTAGTGGGTGCAGTCTGAGTGCTCTATATGGTAGTCAATGATGAGTTAATTATTCAAAATATCTTGGGAGCCCAGGACCTTCAGTGCCATAGACCACCCACCGGATAGTACATTTGATCATTGCACTCTTATGATGTAAGTTGGACCTCCCTTGAGAAGTTGCAGTGGCATAGGTTCTGTCACATGGTTGTGGGTGGATGGAAAGATGAAGCATGGAAAACTGGAGCAACTACAGAAGTAGAAATTAATTGCGGTAAAGTGGTCGAATTTACCTGTTTCAAGATTTTAATAGAGCTTGTGAGAATGTCCAAAGTCTGCTCACTCCACCCATCTGTTTGTTGGCTGGGACATCTGTGGGTTCTCAGTGGAAACAAGTAGGTCTGTAGCCAACAACTTATTGAAATGGGGTGAGTCCTGAAAATGAATAAAATCAAAGTATAATATACAATATACCGAGTTCAATATATAATATACAAAGAAAAATATAATAAAATGAGGTGTATATGCACAAAATATAGGTGAATTAGGACGCATAATTAGTGGACAGTTACACTCAATTAGTGCAAATTGAGATATAGAAATTGAGATGTAGCAAAAACTGAGATATACAGTAGCAAGTAAATGTTACAGCAGTGCAAAAGGTGAGTGGTGCAAGACTGAGATAATGAAGGGTCGCTGTAGATTAAGGTACATGGTGAGTGTCAGAAGTCTGTTATGAAAGGAGAGCTACATGTATAACTGAGTATGAGTATGAGGGATGTCTACAACCAATAAAGAGGTTTTAAATCAGTGTATGTCCCGGAGAACCAAAGGTTTCCTGATTCGGTCCGTAGAGAAGCTCTGTGATAGAAGTCTGCCATCTTCTGCTTGGCAAAAGCTTCACAATGAGACTGACTGGTGTTGGATGTGATGGACAGCAATTTGTTCAAGGTCCTCTTTTCCAGCACCAGCAAGTCCAGTTTAAAGCCACCCACATTCTGCTCTCCTGACCACCTTGTTCAATCGTGTGGCATCTCCTATTTTGAGGTTCCCTTCCCAAAATACTACAGTATAGTACTGGGCACCACTGATTTGTAGAACATCTGTAGGAGCTTTTTGCAGATGCTAAAAGATCCGAGTTTCCTAAAAAAAAAATAAAAAAAATCCAACTCTGACTTTTTTGTACACATGTTCTGCATTAACTGAGCAGTCCATTTTATTGTCCAGCAGTAACTCTAGTAATTTATACTGTATGCCCTCACCACCTCGATGATAACTCCCTCAATGGTGACCAGTAGTAGTATGTGACCGGTAAGCTAGTAAAGTTCAATGCTAGTAAACAAAAAGGCCCACTTGGTTTGAAAAAGGTTTAACCTTTTTGCTGACCTGATGTATTCAATGTGGTCAGTGAGGCATAAAAATTGAAGATGTAGTTTTGAAGCTTTCTTGTGACTTTGGGGAAGCACTGGTCCAATTTATAGAAGTCTCAGATATACCTTCACTAAATGTTTGTGAAGACCTAGAAACCATTTTGTAGAAACCTAACCTTTGCTTTGTCAAATGTGGACAAAATGTTACTGCATTCGCCTTGACCATATCCATTTCCACCACTTTTATCTCATACATAACCTAGGATCTTGTTTATGGAGTGATGAAATTTACCGCTTGACAAAGAGGTGGCTTTTTGTGGAATTCCTCCAGCGCCTTGAGGACAACAATTTTCTACAACAAGGAGATCAGTGCTGCATAATATTTATATTTAGAACAGATTCTGGAATTCTTGGGGGATCTCATTTACTAAGGCGAGAAAGAAAGAAGACATGTTTTCCAGACCATGAGTATCCGTAGTGGCCTGATGTGTTTATGAACGCTGTCTTCGACTCGTCTCCCTCTTGAGTAGGAATGAGGGGATGTGCGCTATGCAAATGTTTTATGAAACTCTTGGTACCTCTTACCTGTTTCAGTGCCAAAAGCAAAAGTGAGTGTGGATATCTGTACTCTAAAATTCTAACTGTACCCTTAAATCAATCCCTAAACAAAGACCTTGATTTTTTTTCCCTTTCCCCACAATGAACATTATTACAGTAATTTTCTTATTTTGAAACTTAGGAGTGACTTTTTTTTGGCTCAGCTATTCACAATGTGTTTCTTAGTGTCTTAAAAATTCTTTTGACTTAATGTGAATTTCCCCCAAGTAAACAGACATAACCCTTCCAACTTTGAGTACTTCTTCTCTTCCAGGGTGAGTTTCCCAAGTCATATTTAAATGTTCTCTACTACAGACATTTCTTCGGGTGTACTGGACTGAGGTGATTGATCCCTGGTGAAACGCAGTTTTATTCAAACCATTTTTACCCAGAATCCATTTGCTAAGTTTTAACAAGACTGATTACCCACATGCATCCTGAAACAAGATGATCAAAAACCTCTAAAAAAAAATCCTTCTTAACCTCTTTGTAAACATTTGTTGTAGTTTTGCTTGATGAAAGGCGGCAGTCACCTGTGTGAGAACTCTTATGCTTAGAAGCAACGGCACCAATCTAATAGTATCCACATCCCTAAGGTTAAAAGTTGGAGAGCTTGAAAGAAGGGACATTGCATAAGGAAACCGTACGATTGGGTTGGGATGCAATAAATCCTGGGGACATGCTCCAATCAACAGCAGACTTCAAAACACCAAGCAATGGTTTGCAAGGTTGGCTGTTCGGGGGGGTCAGGGATAGCTCAGTGGTTAAGGACATGGACTCAGATTCTGAAGATCCCATGTTCAAATCCCATGACAAACAAGTCATCCTTCAACTTAAGGTCCAGGATCTCTCAGCAGCCAAGCGATCACTTTGAGCAACTTGGCCTGTGAACACAAGAAATCCCATTGCATTCATGGGAGAACCATATGGTGTTCAATACAAGGTTGAAGCAGTTGAACTTCCATTTTGTGTTTAGCTACTAGAGCCAGGATTCCATTGGCTGACATACAGCGGCTGAGATTTGGTGGAGTTGCTGAGTATAAGCACCTTGAGTTGGACAAAGATTGCATGCTGGATCAATATAGTTAGACAAAGTCTACTATAGCAGACTGGTCTCATACAGTAGGTGTTATGGGAATCAATACACAATGGAGTTTATTATCAAGAGAGCCAACAAACCACAAGTTAGAAATCAAAAGCAGACCAAACTGAAACACAACAGTCCAAAGAATTTCTAGAACCAGACCCCCAAATCCAAAGAGCAGTTAGTCAACAAGGGACGGCTCAGACACGGCAATCAAAAATATTTCCAGAAGCAGATGGTAAACTCAAAGTGTTTAGGTAAACAAAGCCGAGGTCAGACATAATAATCGTGAGTATTTCCAGAACCCAAGTGCAAATCCAGAGTATCCAGGTAAACAAGGCAAAGATCAAAGACGCCTCAAAACTTTTTTTAAATGAGGAAAACTTCCAAGGCTTCGCAAAGACACTCTGCTTTCTATCATTTTTAACAGGATAAAAGCATCACAAATGAGGACAAGGTTCCCGGATTTGCCAGATGGGCCCCTCTGGAGACGTGACACCTGTTCATACAGTTATTATTTTATTTCTTTTTTTTTTTTTTTTTACCTGTATGTCATATTTTTCTACTTTTTATACCAGAAAGTAAAAATCTCCTGCTCAAATGGTCTTTTACAGTAGTTGTGTCCTGAGGGATCCCAGTCTTGACGTACTGTATTCCCCTAGTCTCAATCAGCTGCTCTGAGGTTTGCCTTCTCTTCCTATCTGTCTTCATATTCATTTAGGTCATGTTATCTGTTCTAATCTGAGCAATGCATTCAGATTTGGTTACATCACTAATAACATTCCTTTATTAGGGAGTGCTCTGGGCAAAAACCTTTGAGTTTCACTGTCCTAGATACCTAGTGTTGCAGGATCTAGCTTTCCAGTTTCCTTAATTCCACAACATTCCATTATTAGTTTGTACATCATAAATTAATTTTGAATAAATTCATCCCACTATGTCAAATTGGAATATTATTAATATCATATATAATTACAACACTATAGTGTCTCAGTTGAGCAAGTCCTGTATGTGTGTGTGTTTGTTTATGTGTGTATTTGTGTCTTTCGGATATGTTTTCTGGTGTACATTTCATTAGCACAATGGAGGCAGGAAATCTCTCTATGACAAGAGGAAGGGTGTGTGTCTGTCTGTCTATGTAAGACGGAGGGAGAGAGAGAGAGAGAGCATGCATAATTTGAGTCTATTGTCCCCTTTTTCTTCAGAGAGAATCCCAGGAGCAGTATCAGCTGACCACTGAAGAAAACAACCAGATCCAAAAGGTGCTCACGATATGCATGGTGCATTATTTTTGTAATTATAATATTATAAATTATAAAAATTATAATAATTTTCAATAGCTTCGTAGGCTCATGGTGGCGTAGTGGTTAGCAGGTGTGGCATCGCACCTCAAGGGTTGAGGGTTCGTTTCCCACCTCGGGTCTGTGTGCATGGATTTGCTCGTTCTCCCTTCGCTTGGTGGGTTTCCTCCAGATTCTCCGGTTTCCTCCTACAGGCCAGTTAAATCAGATTCGTGTTAATTGCATTCCCAAATTGTATATAGAGTGTGTATGTGCCCTTTAATAGATTGGCACCCTGTCCGGAGTGCACTGTGTGTTCTGACTCTGTTTTTACCAGAACCAGCATTAACCTTTTCAACAAGTTGAGCTTAGACTCGCTCTTTTATTAAATCAGAATACATGGGCCAGCCTTTGCTCCCCATGTGCATCAACAAGTCTTGGACACTTGGACCCTGACGCCGGTTCATTGGTTTTCTTTTTTTGGAGCATTTTTGGTAGGTCCTGACCAATGCAGACTGGAAACATCTCACAAGATCTGCAGTTTTGACGCTGCTCTGACCCATTTGTCTAGTTATCACACTTTTCCCCCCATTTTTTCTGCTTCCAACAATGACAAAATGTTTACTGGCTCCTTAATATATCCTACCCACTTCCAGGTGCCACTGTAATGAGATACTGTAACTGTAGCCAGAACCAAATTATGATAGGTGATTTGATGGGTCAGAGCAAAAACTGCAGGATGTTCCTGGTACAGTGCAAACGTCTTGAGTGCACAGTAGTCTTGAGCCACCCCCACTGCCTATTTTCTTCATATTTAGCTTCCAAAGACTCAGACTTTGTTGTATTGTCTTATGTAGTCTTGCAAAAATAGTTCCCCAGGCTTTGTGAAGGACTTTTTGGGCCAGTTTTTTTTTTTTCTTATTTTCACTCCAGTCCCTAATTTGAATCAATACTCACTAAAGCATGACTTTACTAAATTTTTTATTAAAACTCAGCCAGCACAATTATTTATACTAAACCGCATACTCAATAACCTTCATAACCGCAACCACAAATAGTGGCTGATTTATCCATTGTGACAAAACTGTGGGTGGTGGAATTATAGCGTTTTGAAAAATCACACCAAATTCACAATACTGTACAAACAAAACAATTTTGACAAGTGTAATTTTTTTGCAGCCTTATGACTCAAATAAAATTTGTACAAAATATTGTTCTATTTGGAAAAAAAAAAAAAGTTTTCAATTTTTCTCAAAACTGCAAGAATGGATTTATCTCATTTTGCTTTCAAAGTGTTTAAATAGTTTATCTAAAAATAAAAATTGGATATAATTTTTTGCAGTATGGAACTTGCTGACCTATATTAAATAAAACAACAAGTGGGTTCGGTTGAAACCCTGTGACCTTGAAATAAAACAGGTTAAACACGAATGTGTTTCAATTTTTCATTTATAAAATCCCTGACTATTCAAATGTCAAATCTAATACCAGTCCAGTTAAGACCAGAGCGGATTTGAGCTTGTAGTGAATCACACCGTCGGTTTTAAAATCTTTATTTGTAAACGGTAATAAAACAAGTTTGCGATTATGTCATCTTATTATTAATGACTGATGCTCAGAACACAATATAAGTACATACATAAAAAAAATAGACCCATGACACTATCAGGATCTGTTAGAAACACTCAGGACAATCAGGCTCAACTAGCCTTTGACTGATGTTTAGGCTTCATTCAGCATTAAGCCCTTGGGTTTTATAGACATTATATCTATTTAAGCCCTGCCCACTTTCTTGCTTGCCACGCCCGCAGTGTGATTGTGTGTTGAATGTCTTGTGTATACAAAGTGACACTAATCAAAATATTTATAATTGACTCAATGACTCAATGCAGGGGAAAGACAAACTCACAAACATGCACACACACACACACACACACACACACTGGCTTTTAGCTTTCCCTAGTAAGAGCAGACATGTGATTTATTTCTGCAGTCAAGACGTCCAAATGTTTTGTGTGTCCCTTGGTGTGTGTGTGTATGTGTGTGTGAATTAGGGGGAAAATAGTTTGATATAAACGACTTATTCATGTAGTCCAGTCTGTGGGATCCTCCTGCACATTCTCTCCATTCCACACACACACACACACACACACACACACACACACACACACACACACACACACAGTCAAGAATATTAAGACATTACACAACCCCAGTTGCTTTCTATTGTGTATTATTTGATTGTACTATGGTTACACAATGTTTGTTTGTGAGTTGTGTTATATCACTGCACCGTGTTAGTGCACTCTATATTACACTTCTGCTTTTTATTACTCTCCTCTTCTTCAGTTCTTATTTTATTATTCATTTCTTATTTAATGTAACGGTAAATGGATAACAGGATCCGGCAGATGGATATAAGTATAAGAGGAATAAAAACGCTGCAGGCTGTGCAATTGTAGGAAAACAACCAGCGCTGCCTCCTCCATCATTTTAAACAGACATTTCATCGGTTGTACTGTATTTTCTAGCACACACACACACACACACACACACACACACACACACACACATGTTGACAGGTTCTGTATCATTGCCCTCATTAGCAGTCTCATGCACCATTGCTCAAATCATATGACTTCCAAGAAAAATATTTTTATTTATACTGTATTTGTGTGTGTGTGTGTGTGTGTGTGAGTGAATGACGCTCATGTAGACGCCGGTTCGTCTCTCTGGCACGCTCTTGTTGCCCGGTAGTTTGAAATGCTCGTTTGATTTTCCAAGCTGTTTTTCCTTCTGGAACAAGAGAAAGAGAGAAATAACACAGAGAGAGAAAGAGAGAGATTAGATGAACAGATTTGGCACCACTAGAGAAAGCCATTTTTATATAGCAAATCTCTCTCTCTCTCTCTCTCTTTCTATCTCCATAAATTCTTTTTCTCCTGGATCTGTTTTCCATACTCTGTGTGTGTGTGTGTGTGTGTGTGTGTGTGTGTGTGTGTTGTATTAGTTTTATTATATTGTCAATGATGTAACAGCATGGAGAATGCCTTAGAACAAAATACTCTCTCT
>JAQMYG010000003.1:25524982-25535956 GCA_030014215.1 Clariallabes teugelsi
GCACGGATGTTGATTATACCAGTAAGAGATGAGCACTAAGACCCAGCAGAGGAGACGATTACCCACAATTCCGCAGCGCAAGAGAGAGAAAAAACGTTGGCTCAGTCGTGATCACGTGACGCTCGGCGTCAAAACAAGAAGCGCATGCGTGATACATAATACTTGGTAGTCGTAAACCAAGACTTGTTCGTTTTTCAAGTCAAAATTTATTTTAAATTTTTGCTCGTCTTGCGGAACACTCGCAAACTGTGTTACTCGCAATCCGAGGTTTCACTGTACTGTATTTATTTTGTTTTAATTGTTGTTGGTTGTTTAATAAAACTAGTGTGTTAGTGTTTGCCCTTGAGGTGCATTTTAAATTGCTTGGTGGTTTAGTTGCTCATGTTTTTGGTGCCCTCTGAATGTGTGATATTTTTCTATTTTTATTTCTACAGTGGAACCTCGGGATTGGTCAGCAAGCGTTTTACAAGACGAGCAAAATTTTGTAATCAATTTTATCTTGATAAATGAGCGTGGTCTTGATATACTGTAGTACGTATGCGCTTTGTCTGCCGAGTGTCACATGATCACAACTGAGCCAATGGTTCTTCTCTCTCTCGCCTGCAGTGGGATTGTGGGTAACTGTCTCCCATGCTCAGTCTCAGTGCGTGTGCGTCACTCATATAATCAACATCCGTTTCCCTACGGAAACACTGCATTCTCTGGATTCTTTTCAAAGGTAAAGTGCAGGTTAATTTGTTTTAGTTTTACTTTATATTTTGTATTAGTTATTTTTATATGAATATTTTTGGGTTGTGCATCAATCAACACCTTATATTTGATATGGAATATGCTTTACTGATGATTGATTCTTCAAATACTTACAAAAATGTAAATAAATTTTAACAACGTTCACCCAAATACAGTGTTGCAAAAACCACTTCAAAGCAGTGTTAATCCCATGCTTTGCTGCAGCAAGAGCGCTGTGTGCTTACAGTACTTCAGGACCACTAGGGAACATGATTATGATGCTAGTAAATGTGCATATGCAACAACAGGCACCATAAAACCTACTGGAAAACTGCAATTTACCAAAATAGTATCTTGAAAATCAGCCAAAAAGTGTAAAAAATAAATAAATAAATAATAAAAATAAACTGCTTAACATCTGAGATCTGTTCTCATTTGGTAACTAAGATGCACCTAAGTGTAATATTTCTAAAAGAAAATGAAACATAGAGGTAACATTGCAACACTAAGAGACATGTAACATGAGATACACACGCTTTGTGTGGGATGTTGCCGTGTCTGTCCCGATCTCCAGTTGGAATTCTAAACCCTTTCTGAAACTTAAGCGACCATGAATGTAGTCAGATGATGTGCGAATGAATTTTAATTGACATAAATGCTCCAAATAAAGGTTTGTTTTGAGGAGATTTGTTTTTGTGAAATTGTATTTGGGTTGTTCATTCAACATTATTCAAGTCATTCTAACTTTCAAAAAACAGTTTGTCCTGATGGTGGACATCATTGCAACATCATTACAACTATTTTACAACGGTTATAGAAACTTAGAGAAACAAATGGGTGCAGCATCATCTTGGTGCACTGCAGCAGCACAACACCTAGGCTTAATGCTTGTTTGTGAGTAACATAGTTCAGAGCCTACCTTATGTTATATACACAACCTTTATGATTTCTTCTCCTTTCAGCAGCTTCACATTTCAACATTATTTTTTAAAATACCTCGCCTGGCCGTTTCAGAAGGGCCAGATTATTGGGCTTCATCAAGCAGACAAAACAACTAAGTAGATTTGAAATGACTGGAACTGGGTTAAGCTTTTCAATACATTATTAAAACCTGGAAGAATTCTGCTGAACCATCAACTTTGTAAAAGAAACTTGGTAGGAAGACAATATATGAATGGAGATCACTCAAAAGTTTAGTAAAGATGCATCATAAAAATAAACAGTAAAAACCAGAGCTATGTTCAATAGTGAAAGAGAACTGACAGGACTGTGACTAAACAGCTGTGTGTCCTTAAAAAAAAACACATTTACCAAAAAAGACTTCAGTTTGCTAAGGGAGCATTGTAAAGATTGTGGTCTGATGAGTCCAGACTGAGCCTACTCCAGAGTGATGGGCGTGTCAGGGTAAGAAGGGAAGCACATGAAGCGATGCACCCATTTGGTCACTGTACAAGCCTCTGGAGACAGGGTTATGATCTGGGGTTGCTTCAGTTGCTCAGGTCTAGACTCAGCAAACGTTATGTGGGAATAAAATGAAGTCAGCTGATGACCTGAATGTACTGAATGACCAGGTTATCAAAGTATGGAGTTTTTCTTCCCTGATTGCATGGCCATATTTCAGGATTCAGACTGTGAAAGAGTGGTTCTGGGAGCATGAGGAATAAATTCCTTTGGTTTTCACACATGAACTGAACACCAAATTGTGTTCTGCAAAGTTAAAGTGACTAAATGAAATCATAGATTGTGTGACTTTTTTTTACTTTGATATAGCATCTGTATTTTAAAACATGTTAATGGTATACTGCTTAATGTTGTATCAAAACCAATACAACATTAAACATTAAACCAATACAACTTGTATGTCAAAGCAGAGAAATGCAAATTTCACACAACGTCTACCACCTTACTAGGTTTTGTCATCTCCTCCTCGCGGCTGGAGACCTCCTACGATTTCTGGGCTTTGCCAATTTCTACTGCCGGTTCATTCGAGGGTACAGCTCTGTGGCCGCTCCTTTAACCTCTCTGACCTCCTCCAAAACGCGCTGTTGTTGAAACAAGGAGGTGGAGAGAGCCTTCGCCGACCTCAAGAGAAGGTTCACCTCAGCTCCCATACTTATCATCCCTGACCCGTCCCACCAGTTTGTGGTGGAGGTTGATGCATCCAACACCGACGTTGAAGGGATCTTGTCCCAGAGGTCGCCACAGGATAACAAACTGCATCCCTGTTAATTTTTCTCCCGTTTAGCCCAGTGGAACTACAGTGTGGGCAATCGAGAACTACTAGCCATCAAGCTAGCTCTAGAGGAGTGGAGACACTGGCTGGAGGGGAGCAAGCTCCCGTTTTTAGTATGGACCAATCACAGGAACCTTGAATACTTACATAGGGCAAACTCAATGCCCAACAGGCTCGTTGGTCATTATTTTTCTCCAGATTCAACTTTGTCCTGTCCTACTGGCCAGGCTCCAAAAACATCAAGACTGACACTCTCTCACGTCAGTTCTCTTTTCCCCATGACTCCATGCCATGCGACATTATCCTGCCCTCTCGTTGTCTAATGGCAGCCATGGAACTAGACATTGAGGCTAAAGTTAAGCAGGCATTGACCCAAGAGCCCAGCCCAAGCAATGTTCCCCCGGATCGCCTCTTTGTTCCTTTCTGTCTACGCTCACAGGTCCTGGAATGGGGCCATGGATCCAGAATGTCCTGTCACCCAGGCTCTGCCCGAACCTGCTTCATCCTTCAACAGCGCTTCTGGTTGGGATGTTTCCAGCTTTGTGGCAGCCTGCAACACCTGCGTCCACTGTAAACACGACAACGCACCCCCCATACCCCCCCGCCGGCTGGCCTTCTCAGACCCTTACCCTTAGCTCACTGTCCCTGGTCTCACATTTCGCTGGATTTTATAACAGGTCTACCCCCGGCAGATGGGAACACTTGCCTTATAACCATTGTCGATCGTTTCTGTCCACCTGGTTCTGCTTCCCAAGCTTCACTCCTCCAAAGAGACAGCAGAGATACTGCTCCTCCATGTTTTCTGTCTTCACGGTCTTCCCACTGACATAGTTTCAGATTGAGGCCCTCAGGCATTCACCTCACGCTTCTGGAAGGCCTTTTGTAAACTCATTGGGGCCACTCCTAGTCTTTTGGCTTTCATCCCCAATCCAACGGACAAACAGAACGAAAGAACCAACCAATGGAAGTCGCCCTCCGGTGCATGACCACTCATGATGATACCACCTGGAATTAGTTCCTCCCGTGGGTCCAGTACGCTCACAACTCCCTGCCATCCACTTCCACAGGACTCTCTCCATTCCACTACCAGCCACTGTTGTTTCCAACTCAAGAGGAGAAGGAAGAGGTCCCCTCGGCACAACATTTTGTCCACCGATGCAAACGGACATGGTTACGAGCCAGATGATCCCTACTGCAAGCATCCAGGTCATACAAGAGAGGCTGATCGCCACCGTACCAAGGCTTCCAGGTACGATGTAGGGGAGAGAGTCATGCTCGCTACCAGAGACATCCCTCTGAGTACACTCTCACGCAAACTCTCACCTCGCTTCATCGGCCCCTTCACTGTGTGCAAGGTTATCAACTCATATGCCGTTCGACTCCTGCTCCCATCTTCGATGCGACGGATCAACCCTACGTTTTCACGTTTCACAGCTACAATGTATCATAAACTGCCCACTAAGTAACTGGCAGTTCTGCATATACAGTACAGTATATTAGCTGTATACTGTACCTATCTTCTCCAATATTTTATAATGACTGATGAGACACAGGACAGAAACATTATTTAAGAATGCAATTGAATACAAATACAGTTTTTGGACTGAACAGATGATTTGTCTTAAGTTTGGCAGAAATTTTCACATTTTTACAAGGTTTATAAAACACACTGGTACCTTTCCTGTCTAGAATCAAATACATTCTGATCAGATACATACAGATACAGATTGTGGGAGTGTTATTGAGCTATTTTTTACTCAAATTAGTTTGACTGGAAGCTACTTGTATCATCATTGACTTTTTGTTTTGTATGGTTGAAAATCGAAATATTGCAAACCAGGTCACGATCCTTACTGGCTTGGAAATCTGGCTCATCTTTTCAGCTGCATATGAAATATTCCAATGAACATGTGCACATTACAAATCAACAGTGTGCATGCATAAGGTGTTGTATGTGCTGTATTGATCTGCACATTTTTATTGATGTGGTTACACAGACTGCATCACACACACCTAATCCTCTGCACTGGCTCCATAAACTTGGCTGCTTGTATGTATTATCAGTCAAGGATAAAACTGAATTCGAGAACATTCCAACAGCACAATCAGGATTAGCCAGCAAACCTGCAGCCAATGTGTCAAACATGATGGATGGCCACACGCAAGAAAGCCACTTGTATGCTTGGTTAGTACAGATCTGTTCAGCTTAGTGGACATGACTCGAATGAATACCGCAAATAATCTTCTCAGAACACGAGGCTTGGAAATCCTAATACGCTAATGGCCACGGAGAGCTTTAATTTATTGAAAAAAAATATTCTGTGGGGTTGAGTACAGTCAGGATACACAGGTTCCTCCACTCCAACCTTTAACATGCCGTGTTTTTATGAAGTTAAACTTATTACAGGAGTGTTACCTCTTAGTGTCAACAGCATACAAATACATCCTATACAAATGTTTGCTTCCAAGTAAATGTCCCTCCTTCTCTTTTACATGGCATCTGTATTATTTAATTGTGTGTTAACAAATGGCATGATTTTTATTTTTTATTTTTATTTTAAGCATGTAATTGTGTACATCCACCCCCCCCCCCCCCACCAAAAAAAATCCTCCCACTTGTGTTTGACTAATGGCACTTAGTTATTAACCTAGTTAACCCAGTGTGAGTATCTATCCAGTGATGTAAAGCTTAAAGCACTTTTTGTAAGTTGCTCTGGATAAGAGCATCTGCCAAATGCCTATCCTGTGATTGCTTAGAGTGTTATTTATATTAATTCAGAAATTAATGCTATGCAATACCAACATTTTAGGTAGGGGGCAGTGTAGTAAAAATGTCACACTAGCAACATCAACGTGGACAATATTTCTTCAATTTCATTGAAATAATTGCAATTGAAATAACTGAGATGTGCATTTACATACTCGAAGCATTTAATTATAATATACCTAACTCAAATTTTGACAAAGTGGTACAGTTTATCAGAAACTAATTCAAAAGTCTCTCTCTCTCTCTCTGTCATGCTACACATGGCACTCCTGAGCTGCCAGTGATCCAGACCCACTCTGCGTTCCCGACCTGTCTGACGCATCCTGGTGCCCTGCTTCTGGTTGAAGATCTCGTCACATGGAGGCCTCATGTGGCCTGCTTGGGATGCGTGTTCATCTCACTGGAGATGGTTCCGCTTGACCTTGAAGTTAGTCTTGGACTTGCAGTTTTGTGCCTGAGCCTCCAGTAACGAAAGTGGACTCCATATTAACTTAAACACATCTCCTGTTATACTGAACTTCCAGCCGCCTAACACACAGTATGACTGCAGATCAATCCCTGCTATCTGATATCACCCAGATGAGGATGGGTTCCCTGTTAAACCTAATTCCACTCAAGGTTCCACTCTTCATATTTTTGTGATTCTGTAAAGCTGCTTTGTGACAATGATCATTGTTAAAAGTGCCATATAATTAAAATTTTATTGAATTGTGGGAAAGTGGGCATAACTTTTTTATTGACTGACATACATCATAAAAAAGTTTCTATCGCAAGTCATGCGTTTGTGCCATTGTTGAACCCAACTCTCGAATCCTCTCGAAAAATCTAGTGGTCACAGTTGATGGCCTCCAACTGTGTGGTTTGTCTTCAATGCTGGTTTCCCCTTATTTAGGCTTCTTCCTCCATCTGTGCACATTGCTCTGATGGTGTCATCTCTTTAAACATTTTGTAGCACAGTTGGAGACCATCAACTGCAACAAAAGGAGTTGATTCAAAGAGGATTTATGAGTTGGGTTTAACGATGGCATAACTGCATGGCTTAAGTTAATAAAATAAACATGTGAGTTATTAAGTGTATTTTATTATTTTTTTGGTACAGTTCTTCATGTTAAGGTTAGGTAAGCCTTCCCATTTCCCAAATCCTGCTTTCTGTGTTATGATTGCTTACAAGAATTAATTCTCAGCTTCGTATGTATGATTAGAATTACTACAAGTAAAATATACTGTATGCCAGTCAAAGCTCCTTTCTTATCCAGAGGATCAGTGGATGAAAGTCCAAAGCATAGACTGATGGGAGAGAGTTGTTCTCACAGGCTATAAAGACTATATTTATTTCAACAAGAGACAAACAATCAGGTCAAGTGCAAGGGTAATACTGTACAGTATTTACCTTTTAGATGGATTATCAAAGGGTAACATACCTACCCACTCCCCGCAACAAATTGGATTGGATTGGTTCAGATTGTGACAGCAGAAAGATCTTCTTGTTGTGTGTAACATCACTGTCTGTGAAATTGCTTAAAAGTTTTTTAATTTCAACTTATAATCCTGGTGAACAAAGACATTTTCATTTGACATGGCATCTAGGGAGTTCTCCAGATGCAATCCATGCATTATGCATTCTGCATCAAGTATAAACTGGCTTTCCATTTTGTGAAGCTTTTCAGTTTAACTTGTTTTAAGAGACGTGATTACAGATTTGAAATAGTTTTGTGTCTACAAGGAGACCCTGAGCTATAAGGTTTTACTATAATAGTTTCACTGCGCTACTCATTGGTAGAATTTTATAAGCATCCCGTTCGATAGTATGAGCAGCCCCATTAGATATTTTGATCTTAAATAGATTCCCCAGAGAGTAAGACTTGCCATATGCAACACTAATTAAGAAGTGGGTTTTGTGTTCAGAACATTTAAAAATGAAAGCCATTTCATAGATGATGAATCCAACTTGTTGTCAATAATCAGAATTTCAACATGTTATCATTTTGAAATACTGACACATTGAGTTAACTATAATAATACCCACCCTTTGACATATTTATGTGCTCACAGAGGATGTTTTTAACAAGAGGAAACCTTCAGTAAACCAGGGCTGTAGTATTCTACTCTTGGGACATTTGTTTATTCACTGCTGCTTCCTAGATAATCCCTGAGGATATTCCCAAACTTGTTAAACTTGCCACTCTACATTCCTCTAGCTTGTTGAATAGCATTACTTGTTAGATTCTTTCTTTTCAACAATTGCTTGCTTCTAATGGTAATTCTGTGTATCAAAATTTGACAAAGAAAAAGCTACCAAATGAGAAATTCAGAAAACTAGCATAAAAATGTAACTGCAATGAAATGCTCAATATTAATTAATCAATTAGGGTAGCTATCAACCTACTGTTGGTTATACTGAAATGTTACAAGATTACAACACAACTCACAAATGTACACATAATTTATTAAGTATTAAATTGAGAAATCAGAACTTGTCATAGAACTATGTCATTTTTGAATAACCGTGTTAAGTAATTAATATTTTAGTTTATTTATATTTGTTTACCCATATTCCAAAACTTTTTGCTGGAGTGTGGCAACTCGACTCTGTTATGCTCTAATTTTTAATTGTTACAAATGTGCAATGTCATCACCAAAGACCGTGCTGTGTTCTTAACTGTCACAAACTGTCTACGAACTTACACTATTTACTGGCGCAATACTTTTGAGAACTCATGATTTACAGTGAATTGTCAAGACCTGGCAGGTCCTGCCATTAGAGCATACTATGTAGTATCTGTTAGCGCATACAATTTAGTAATTAAGTATGGAGGGTGGGATTTAGCCATGGATTTAGTATCTATTAGAGAATATTGCTTAGTAGTTATTGTATAGGTGTAAGTGTACTTAATGGCACAGGACAGGACACAGACATGAGGAGACAGAAGTGGAGAAAACAGTGCTCTTTTATTTATAATCTTTGATAGTCGGTGCAGGGAAGGGCGAATAGGAGAGTGTGTGTCGTGGTGTGAGTTGTACACATGCAGGTTTGTTGTTGGCTGAATTGTTGTTGGCACAGGCAGAATGAAGTTGTTGACAGGCAAAGGACAGCTGAAGGCGAGGAAATGCAAGCAATGGTCAGCAGTAGATGATGGTCACTTCTTGGCTGGTGGTTTGGCAGCTTGCTGGAATCTATGAAAGGTGACAACACACCACAAGCTGTACACATAGGCCACACACAACTCACCAACTTCAATCTCTGGCAACCTTTTATAGCCAGAAAATGCTGCCACCTGAAGAGAGTTTCCTTGCCCAGCCCCTTGTACATAAATTGAGGAGCTGGCATGGTGCTGAACCAACGCTGTGTTTTATCTCCCTTTGACGATCTCCCACGAGATGTGTTTGCGTGCTGTCTCTAAGCCTGCTGTCACAGGACCCCTCCAGTCCAAGCTCATGACCAGTCTAGAGAACAGGCCATGACAATGCGTATGCATTCCTATGCTGTGCCCCAGAATGGTGTCGGGCTTTGAAAGAATAGTCCTGCAGTGAAAAGAACCAGGGTGTGAAGTGAGGGTTGATGTTTTCAACAATGACCACCCTCTTCAGAGGAGTATGGTCAGTAATCCAGTGAAGTGCCAGTCGACTTTGGGTCCTCTACAGCCCACTTCATGGCCAGGGGTTCTGCTCCATAGCTGTGGAGTGTTGTTCTGCCAGGGTAAGTTTTCTACTCACGTACAAGACTCACCATCAAAGTTTTGGGACAGAAGGACTCCAAGACCAGTCTTGGAGACTTCTGTATAAACCAGAAGTGGGTTGCTGAAGTTGCAATTGTGGAGTACCAGGGAGCTTGTGAGGTGGTATTTTAGGAACACCTTCTTGGCAGTTTCCGACCATCAAACCTATTTAGGCTGGACCATCCTAATAAGATCGGAGCAGGGGTGCCATAGAGGAGAAAATACAAAATGCCCAGCTACAGTAGCTTGCAAAACGCATGAACTTTTTTGGGCTTCAACAGGCCTCGTCTGATTATATACCCCAGGATTTGTGCTTCATTCAGCTCCAAATGCCACTCTTTTAAAATTGGATGTCAGGCCTAGTCATCTGTGCTTTTCCACTGACAAATGACCACTACTGGGGATTTTTGATTTCGTGCTGCACAAGATAAGTAATCCATGGTTTTGAGTAGAACACATCCCTGCATCTGTCTGGCAGCTAATTCATCTCCTGATGTTGTGATGAGGTGAGATCCAATCCTTGCTGGACCAACTTGTGACGGCTTGGGACAGACCGATGGCTTGGGACAGACAGTGGTTAGTGCTGAAACAACAGGCAACAGTTCTATCAAACAGACATGATACAGCTCAGCGCATCTTTACCGGGCTGTTACAGGTGGTAGTTGACTTGCTTTGTAATGATGTAGATGGAGGCTGAATGGGTGATCATGAGTTAGCTGCGTCATGGTTCCAATGCAGCTTTGTAGCACAACAAGCAAGTCACATGGTTCTCCGTGTCTGATGATGTGGTAGTAAAATAGACAATTTTGATTTTCATCGACCGCTGTCTTGGGCCTCCCCCCTTCCCCTAGAAGAAGAGGTACTGTTAAGCCTGGTATTAAACTCAGGGCAATTAGACTTTTTCCCCATCAGCCCTCTACCCGCACTCGGACGGTGGAAACCACCCTGCTGTCTCAATGCATGCAAGTGATAGGGAGAGAGTCACATGGGCAAGTATCTACAGGAATTACCAATGGACCATCCAGTGACACTGCGCTTCCCTGTTTAGAAGAGGCAGAATAAAGTTCCGTCAGTGATGGCCCATTTAGATGGTGCAGTTGAGCCTGGCTCAACAGTGCAGCCACCATCCAATAGACCTTTGACCAGAGATGAATGCAGTGAGTGGGCTTCTGCTAATGGATCTCTTTTTTCCTAGTTTAACATAGTGATTGTGCATTGAAGTGTCTCTATAATTTCTTCCTATGGCCTCCTTGTTTTTTGTGGGAGGGAGGGAGCATGCCCACTGACAGTGACCACTTACAGTTACTTCCTGAGAGCTCAGTCATAGTAGTTGCAGCCAGTGGCCCCCAATGTGGAGCAAACTGTTGAATTGGACTCAGGGAGGTTTAACAGAATGATAAATCCAATTGTAAAACTCTGCAGCTGCCAGGCTACTGGTGAGATCGCAGCAGACTGTAATGTATCGTACCTCCCCATCAGAAGCAAGATGAAGGTTGTGGTCCACTCCCACCAAAGCCATTCCTCTCATC
>JAQMYG010000003.1:25544452-25555241 GCA_030014215.1 Clariallabes teugelsi
TATTATCATGCAGCTCCCGCTGAGCTCCTGTCTAGTGTAAATGCGGGCCGGTTCTCGGTGGTTCCCAGTCCAGCACCAGCCGAGCACCAGTGTAGTGGAAATGAGATAAAAAAAGTTTTGAGACTTGTTTTGTACCACGCCAACAGATGGCAGCACAAGGTTGCACACACAGTCACAGGGAGTGCCAACCTTCATCAGTCAGTGTGCCAAAAGACATCATCCTGTGTACATCGGGAGGTGTGCAACTGGTGCAAATATTCTGACCGCATGCGTTACCACGTCATCATGGACAGCAAGTTAGAACAAAGAGTGAATGTGAAAATGTCGGCAAATCTGCCACACATATGTTTGACATGCAGTGCTGCAACGAATCATTCGATTTGTTTTAAATGGGACGCGTGTTTCAAGAGCGGAAGAACATCACTGGAAGACGACGAGAGATCAGGAAGACCTTTAACAAGTTCAACCTCTGAAAATGTTCGAAAACATTCAGCAACATGATGACCCACGATCCACAACATTGCTGTCGTTGTCGGTGTCTCATATGGAACAGTCCAAGCAATCCTCACTTGTGATCTGAACATGCGCCGTGTTGCTGCAAAGTTCGTCCCCCAGGAGCAGAAGGAACATCGCATTAAAGGTTGCCAAGAACTTTGTCAGCGTGCTGTGGATGACCCGTCCCTTCAGGTCAAGGATCATTACTGGTGACGAAATCTGGGTGTACGGGTTCGACCCTGAGACGAAGCACCAGTCTTCACAATGGAAGAGCCCATCATCTCTATGACCGAGTGTCTTTTTCAACATTCGTGGCATTTGTGCATCAAGCATTTGTCATCAGGGGCCAAACCATCAATAGCGAAATCTGAGGGAGGACAAGCGGCTGTACGACGGGATCACGAAACTTTTTGATACTTCTTCTTAATTTACGTTCACAGATGATGACTTTTGTTTTAATGTCTCAGATTTTCACAAATGACTAATAGCTGCTTTAAGGTGACATACAGGTTATAAACACTGCCCTGAACACTTCTGTCACATCATGGTTAGAAATAATGATCATTCCGAGAGTTAATACTGTAAGTGCTGAGACGGCATGAGGATTAACTTCCAAATGAATCCAAGCGCAAATCAAGTCAATTAAAGTGAAACTCCATGAAAGAAGGAACAGCTACTTCAAAAGAGAGAGAGGGAGAGAAAAGAGAGAGATGAGTGAGCAAGAGCGCGCGCATGTCTCATCCTCCTGTGCAACCTCCAGGGTCCACGCGCCTTCACCATCTCTCTGTCTCTCTCTCTGTTCAGTGCTCGTGTCTCCGTGGACGGTGCGTGCGCGCGCGTTTCTCCAGTCATGCCTCGTTAAAACTCTTTATTCGGTCCTTTCTTAAAATCTTTTCATCTATCCATTGGTTTCTTTTCTTTTCTTTTCTTTTTTCTTTATTACAAATCCCACCCCCTTCTCTCTCTCCCTCTCCCCCTCTGTCTCTGTCTCTGCGTGTCTCCATGTGACGGGTTGCTCTGAGATCTTTTCTATGTGAAGCTCTGCATGATGCGGATGCTCGAACCGGCGCTGCTCTTCGGGCTGTGGGCGCTCGCGCACGGGGCTTTTCCCAGCAGCGTGCAGATTGGTGAGTCACACACACACACACACACACACACTCTCAGACACACACATGCGCGCGTGTTTTAATTGTATTGCGCATAAGACCTAGAGCACAGAACCTGCTGTGTATCCTTCATCCTTTCATGTAGTTTGACTCTTTCTCTCTTTCTCTCATTCCATTCATCCTTTCATCAGTCTCTCCATCTCTTTAAGTCATCTTCATCATCCGTCCTCTATCCTCTCTCTTTCATTCCTCTTATCTCTCTCTCCTCCATCTCTACCTTTCACTCCTCTCTATCCCTCCATCTGTCTTCCCCTTCGCTTCCTTCTCTCCTTCTTTTTATCCGTCCCTCTATTTCTCAACTCTCATCCGTCTCTCTCTTCCCCCTTCCCTCTCTATCCCCACTTCTTTCCTTCCTCTCATTTCACTCTCTCTACCTCTCTTACTCTTTGCCCATATCGTTTCATCTCTCGCTCATCTGTACATGTTTTCAAACCTCCTTCCCTCATTTGTCCCTCTATCTACAGTATCTGCCACTTCATTTCTTGCCCTTACTTATCTCTGCGTCTCTTTCATTTCTCTACCATATCTCTCTTTCATGCTTTATCTTCTCTCATCTGTACTGCTGTTTCCCTTCTTCTTTCCCTCCTTCTTTAATACGACTCTCTGTTTCTCCCCCACTCCTTCATCGCTTCCTCTCCAATTTCAATTCGGTCTCTCTCTTTCTTTCTCGCTCCTTCCCTCAGTCATGCTGCTGCTGGATCCAGATCAAACTTTGGCATATCGCAAGATCTGCAGCTTTAGATTCCATTGATTTTAGCTTGCGCACACACACACACACACACACACACACACACACACACAAACCTCTCTGTTCAGCCGACTCATTCAGATGGAAAGAGAGAGCAAGGGTGATACAAATTACCATGTTAAGTACAGAACAACACACACACACACACACACACACACACACACACACACACGCTATACTATATTCCAGATATGTAGAACTGAGTAAAATGTGCACAGTGATTATATTATACTGATGTGGTGTGTGTGTGTGTGTGTGTGTGTGTGTGTGTATGCAGGCGGCCTGTTCATCAGGAACACGGATCAGGAGTATACTGCGTTCCGATTGGCCGTGTTCCTTCACAACACGAGCCCGAATGCCACAGAGGCTCCATTCAACCTCGTCCCGCACGTGGACAACATCGAGAGCGCCAATAGCTTCGCTGTCACCAACGCCTGTGAGTGACAGCTGTCAATCATCTCACATGACCTTCTAGCTGGGAGCAAGGTGGGGGCGGGGCATAAAGATAAGGGCTGGCTTTGGAAACTTGATGATGGGCAGCGAACCTGTGAAGGTGGTGATTATGTTTAACAAAGATGGTGGGTGCGGCCTATACAATCAGAGTTGTGATTCATAATGATGTGGGCGTGGCTAAAACATCACAGGTGTGGCTTGTAAAGATGTTGTGTATCTTTTTTTTTAAGAGCTGTAAAGGTAAGGGGTGTGGTTTGTGAATGTAATCGTTCCAAAGTGAAGTTGGAGAGGGGAGTGGTTTATGAAGGTCTGAGTAGTTTCACATGTTTCAAAAGGGGCGTGGCTTATATATAATCTTATAGGACCTACTACCTGAGTGAGCCTGTGAAGATGGTGATTATGTTTAATATAGATGGTGGGTGTGGCCTATACAATCATGGCTGTGATTAATAAGGATATGGGTGTGGTTTATAAACAACACAGATGTTGATTGTAAAGATGAGGGAGTCTAATTGGAAGGCTTAAAACAGGAGAGAGGGAGTGGCTTAAGGCAATGGCCAGTATTTTTCAAGAGCTGAACTTGAGGGGCGTGGCTTGTTAAGGTAATAGTTGTGAGTTTCAAAGTGAAGTTAGAGAAAGGGGAGTGGTTTATGAAGGTCTTAAGTATCTTTACATGTTTAAAAAGGGTGTGGTTTATAAATATCCTGGGGCTTGCTATGTAATCAAGGGGCATGGGTTATAAAGGTGTAACATGGCTTATGGGAGTGTTTTACAAAGAACGGGTTGTGGTTTGTTTGGTGAGTGTGAAGGTGCATTCCAAAATATCATTTTTGAAATGTATTTATATTTTATATTTGTTCATGGCTGGTCAGTTTATGTATCAGGAATTATGGCTCTGACACGTACAGTACGCAGATTTTACATCCCTAAATATACCCTTCTTTTCATTTTTATTACTGAATGCATGAAAAAGGTCAGTCAGATTTGTAGCGGAGGTTGAGCTGAAAGTGACGAAACCACGCTGGGTAATGAGTGTTATTTAATGTTAAATAGGGTAGAAATGGAATGTAGAGTAAAGTTCAGATTATTTGTCACGTACACAACCATACAGTACAGTGAAATGCTTACACGGCTGCCAGTGACCAGAAAAATAAAAATAAGTGTAAGTCAAGTTCAATCAAATCCACAATCAAAACCACCGAGTACTTTATTAATCCCAAAGGGACATTGTATGACAGAGAAATTGTACTTGTGAAAATGAGGTTAGTTTGGGGTGTTGTCTGAGTTCAGAGCCAGAATAGCCTGCAGGAAGAAGCTCATCCTGTGTTGTCCTCAGGGAGCGGAAGCGCTTTCCTGGCCGCAACACAAAGAACAGTCCAGCATTGAGGTGGCCGAAGTCCTTCACTATCTACCTGGCCTTGGTCCTGCACCACATGCTGTAGATTGTGTGCAGGTTAGGGTGCTCAGTGTGGATGATACTATCGTCTGTCCTGCATAGTGCTGTTCCCAAACCAGGTTGTGATGTTTCCTGCCCAGATGTTGTGGTGCAGGAGTAAAAGTTAAGTTCCTATGCACCAAGTTTCTTGGTGGGCAGTTTAAGTCTTTCTGGCATCTAAGGTGGTAGAGATGCTGCTGGGCCTTCTTCAACACGGTGTTGATGTGACAGGACCATGATAGGTCCTGTGTGGTGGGAACCATAAGCTGTCCACTTTCTCCACTGGGGTTCCGTTGATGACATGGGGCTGGTAGCACATCTTCTAAGTTATGCTAAAGTGCAGGTTTTTAATCTCCTCCAGGTAGGCCCGCTTGTTCTTGTCAGTGATCAGACCCACCACAAACATCAACAAACGTGATGATTGTGAAAGTTATAGTAGCCACGCAGTCATACGTGTACAGTGAGTAGAGCAGGGGACTCAGGAATCAACCCTGAGGGGAGCTCCAGTGTTGAGGGTGAGGGGGTCTGAGACCAAACCTTCTGCCTGTGGTCTGTCAGTCCTCCAGCTTGTTGGTGAGTATAGAGGGAATTATAGTCTTAAAAGCTGTCAACAAACAACTTTTTAACATAATTCCCATTCCTAGTGTCACTATAGTGGTGTAAAGGTTAGCACCGTCACCTTTCACCTCCAGGGTCCAGGTTCGATTCCAGCCTCAGGGTCTGTATGCATGGAGTTTGCATGTTCTCCGCGTGCTTGGTGGGTCTATTCCCGGTACTCTGTTTCCCCCCCACAGTCCAAAAACATGCAGATTAGGCTAATTGCCAAAACATTGGTTACCATTGGCCTTCACAGTCCCTAGTTGGACTACAAAGGTTCTTAGATGGATGGATGGAGTGTCAGGTGACTTTGTGTTTTGTGTAGGCGGTGTGAGATGGAATCATCTGTCAATCAATTCGGACGTGTGTCTGTACCCTGTACTATAGTGGGTCCATTGAATCAGGTAGTGAGTTACTGTTTGAGCCTTTTTTAATATTTTGGCATGAGAAAAATGGCGGCATGGTTGGATTTCCCAAAAGGGGGATGAGACATTGCATTGTCTTGTAGCTTTCTTTAAATAAGGTTTAGCAGAGGTTCAAGGTTCTTTCATCCTTGTTCGGGCAGGTGATGTATTGATGAAAGTCTGGCACTGCGAGGTTGAGTTTGGCACTGTTGAAGTCCCCTGCCTCAATAAGCTTAGCTTCACAGTGTTTTGCCTGGTGCTGGGTGAGAGCCTCATGTACAGTAGATAACCTAAGGCAGTGTCCGTGTCCGCCTGAGGTGAACTCACTGGCACCATCTTTTAACATAAGTAGAGTAGTCTAGATTAGGTTTTAAGGCTAACACTACTATATACTCCCCGATTTACAAACGAGTAAAGTCAGATTCATTCGTAATTTATACACCTTTGACATAAATATACAATATAAAGCATAAAAAACACACACACAAAAATACTGTAAATAAACAGTTTTTACTTTTACAGTTACCTTAAAATGGTGGGTACAGTACAGTACCACTATACATAAACTACTTTTTTTTTTTTTTTTTTACTGCTCCTTCTGCGATTTATTCCCATCTACAAATGTGTGTGAGTCGGGGACTTACTGTGAATTGACTTCAGTGTGTTTAATGAATAAAGTCATTTGTCCCCAACAATAAACCTGATCTGTTTCATTCTAGAATAACTGCCTTTTAGCAATACACGCAACTTCTAGCAGCATTTTCATACTTATTAGTCCACCTGCTGAGTCTGAATCAGACTATTTGACTAATCATGCTATTTGATTGACTTATATACTGCACATAATTAAAAGAACCAAAAAAAAAAAGGAAAGAAAAACTATAATGTGCCTTGAAACTTGAACGTGTGTGAGAGAGATGTACAGTAATCTCTATTATTTCATTTTTAATTTGCTATATTGAGTTATGGAATTAATAAAACATTGCCAGATTTTTTGCCCATTGACATCAGTGTTTTTGCCCATCGTCTGTCCTGTAAAGAAACGATGAGCATGATTTGAAGGAGAAGCTGACCTTCATTCATCTGCTGCACTTACAGCTCACTCTGAGTGCTGTTAATGTATCATCATTCATAAAAAATAAATAAATAAATAAATAACATAAAAAAATATATATANNNNTTCCCCTCTGTGCAGAAAATAAATCGGTGCACTTTAAATGTACTATTCATTAATTACACACATCTGTATTTATTACCTTTATAAAATGGTATTACTGAATAAATCTCTCTTGTTATTATTCTTATCCATCTTAGTCCGGTTTGATGTGCACCCGTATTAAGTTCTCATTGTGTATGCTTTAACGCAACTCTAGAAACATACTTTTTTTTTTTCTTTTTCCTGAAGCTAGTTAGATCGTTCAGCTTGTCGTGTGTGTCTAAACTTTCACTGTGCTGCATAGAGAATTATGGGATTGCCTGCGCTGAGAAGGACACATGCAGTGCCGGGATCAAACGTGGCTCCGAGCTCAGAATGAGAAAGAGATCGAGGCAGGCTTTCTATCTATCCGGATCAAAATAACTCAGAAATGCTGCGTATCTGTGGAGCTGGCTTTTCCGTTCGACCACAGTGCAGGTTTAGTCTTTGCACGCACATGAGGTCGATACGAACAGCACTGGAGCTCTGTGTTTGCTGAATACATACGGCTATTTGGTCTGTCTGCTTTTCAGGACTGTGTACCAGCAAAATAATACATCTCATCCAAGAAAAAACACCCAAATTACAGTATCTCCTCAGGTGAAACTAATCCGGCTCAAACAGGGCTTAATGCCAGAGAGCGCGTAAAGCTGCCATTGCTTTCTTAATAGGTTAATGGAGGTATTGTGGAGCATCATATGCTGGGACAGAGTATGAATAATTTGTAACTCCACAGTGCTTACGATTACTGCATTGTATGGGAATCATCGCTTCACCAGGGGCGCTGCTAGAGAGTGCCTTAAAAATCTAATATACTCATCCCTCAACACTCTTCAGACCCCATCAGTCACTCCTTATCCCCCCCCCCTCCTTCTTTTAAAGCAGTTCTGCACCTGTCATTAAATATTGATGGTGTTGTCCAGTGATCATGAGGGCAGACGTGATGTTTGTAGCAGGAACTCTAACCTTGACTAATCATGAGATAAAATCAAGACAGTTTGGTATATTTTCTGAATCTATGATCCATTACGAAGAATTAGAGGCACTGCCAAAATCCAGCTAGGGATATGTTCTGAACGGCTACGATGTTTAAGCATGCTCGTCATTCTTCAATGCACGTCTGAGATTTTTTCCCCAAATCACGATGAACTTTTTCATTGTCTTGAGATCTCAGGATCTCGGTTTAAGATCAAATTTTAGGAACGTGGAAACGTAAAATACGTTAAAAAAAATTGTGTCAAATTTGTTAGATTGGAAAAACCTGTGCAATCGTTCGTTGATGTAGTGATGAAGTTTTCTGGGAGGAGATTGACGAGAGCTTTGTTGGACGGAGTCTCCAGTGTCAGGACTTTCTAACACTCAGAGATAAAGCGGTAAAGGTTCTTCAGGATGGAAGAGTTGTGGTTTTTCATTAGTTTTTATCTTCAGTAGCAGTCTCCTGCAGTATTCCTTGCAGCAACATAGTATAAATATATGCAAAAGTCTTGACACCCCCCCCCCCCACCTTATTTCTCTTCATGTTAAATCAAATTAAATGATTAAAGGAAATGAATTGCTAACAAATGTCAGGCCAAAGGCAAAGTGCCTAAAGATAGATTTTAAAAACAACCTCAGCAGCGACCTCATTTCCCCTCCCGTCTGTTCCAACCACTCAGCATTCAGCATCGCCAGTACACTAATCACCGGCCTGATCATCTGTCATCATCTGCATACTGTATGTGGAAGTAGCGATATTTGCGTTTTTTAAATAATGAATAATTCAGCTTTTATTTGAAAATTGCATCACAAGTTAAGGTTAGAGTCAAGGTTTAAATACCACATCAGATTGACTGCGTGTGCATGCGTGTGTGTGTGTGTGTGTGTAAGAGAGAGAGAGAGAAAGAGAGAGAGAGCTTCTTCCTGGACTGTGGAGAGGGGGAGGAAGCGAGAGTCAATCTCACATTACCCTCTCAGCTTGAGTGTGTGTGTGTGCGCGTATGTGTGTGCGCGGGTTAATAGTTTCTCAGATCGTCCTGGGGCTGCAGATGAGGAGGAGAAGGTGAAGATATTTTTCCCTCCATTTGCGCTTTTATTCTGAGCGAACAGAATCGATCTGAAAATGAGCGAGAGAGAAAGAGAGAGAGAGAGAGAGAGAGATGACCAGAGAAATAAAGATATACAAAAACATTAATGGACAACTAGAGAGAGAAACATGAGAAAGATGGTGATAGTCAAAGAGAGAGAGAGAGTAACAGAGTTTTCTTTGTGTAATTCTGCCTTTGAGAAGAAAAACAATGAAAGAAAGAAAAATCTATTGAGAGAATGAGAGTGAGGCAGTGTAATGAGAGCAGCAGAAAGATATAGTGTGTGTGTGTGTGTGTGTGTGTGTGTGTGTGAGAGAGAGAGAGAGAGAGAGAGAGAGAGAGAGAGAGATTGAATTGGCCCAGAGTGACCTTCAGTCTGCTTAAAAGATGGCAAGCTGATGTCTGTTTCATACACACACACACACACACACACACACACACACACACATTTCTAAAATCTGCCGTTTGTCCTCTTCTCTCCTCGGGTTGACACTAGTGAATAGAAATAGAGGACAGACAGAGAGGGAGACAGACAGATAATGAGACAGACAGCCGGAGTAAAAGGATCGAGACTGATACGCTGACGGACTGATATCCTCCTTTTACCCGGCGTCTACAGTTTCCCATGATTCCCAGCTGCAGCTGCTTTCACACGACTTTGTACTTAAGTGAAGTTTTTGAGTGAAGATCTTCTGCCTAGAGCGCTGCATCTACTTAATCATTAAATCTTAACTCTAACAATAAGGAAGAAAAAAACTATCCATTTATAAGTATAAAGCATTGAGCGATACCACATTGCAGATCTGTTATGTCTAGAAACTATCCAATATTTCCCGTTCTAAGAGCATCAGGTCTTTGTGTAAAATAAAGCTCTGGTGTTTTGGTGGCTGATTAATCGCTTCACACTACGAGGTGTCTGACTACACTGACGTGTGAACCCTGTCAGCACTGCTTGTGTGATGTGTGTACATCTGTCTCAGTGTGTGTGTGTGTGTGTGTGTGTGTGTGTGTCACTACGACAGCTTAAATCAACATTACACACAGTGTCTTTTTCTCCATGGGTAACCTGTGCCAATTGATGACTACAATAAACATTTACTATTTCATGCTGTCAGAGACGGACAGTAGGACGCAAGTGCGGTACGAACCGTATGTGAACCTGAGGCAGGCGACGGTCAGGTGATCAACAATCAACATTAACTGGTTAGGGCAAAATCAGAAAGGAAAGAGAAACAGAAGGAGATGAAAACTGTAGAATTAATAGCAATAATAGAGGCGTGGGAATGAAAGCTGAGACACACTGAGGTGAGAGACAGGTAAGACATGCTGAGGAAAGACATAAGTAAGACATTGTGAGGGAAAAGACGGTAAGGACGTGCTGAGGAAGGAGACAGGTAAGACCTAATGAGGTAAGAGACAGGTAAGACCCACTAATGAAAGAGACAGGTAAGACACGCTGAGGTAAGACATAAGTAAGACACTCTAAGGGAAAAGACGGGTAGGAATGCTGAGGAAAAAGACAGGTTAGAAAAACTCAGGGAAGAGAAAGGTAAGACCTAATGAGGTAAGAGACAGGTAAGAACCACTGATAGAAGAGACAGGTACGACACATTGAGGGAAGAGACAGACTAGACCAAATGAGGTAAGAGACAGGAAAGACCCTCTGATAAAAGAGACAGGTAAGACATGCTGAAATAGAGACAGATAAGACATTCTGAGGTAACAGACAGATAAGACATGCTAAGGTAAGAGACAGGTAAGACATGCTGAGGGAAGAGACAGGTTAGACCCAATGAGGTAAGAGACAGGTAAGACCCTCTGATAAAAGAGACAGGTAAGACATGCTGAAATAGAGACAGATAAGACATTCTGAGGTAAGAGACAGGTACGACATGCTGAGGGAAGTGACAGGTACGACACACTGAGGGAAGAGACAGATAAGACTTGCTGAGGGAAGAGACAGGTTAAACCCAATGATGTAAGAGACAGGTAAGACATGCAAAGGGAAGAGACAGGTAAGACCCTCTGATGAAAGAGACAGGTAAGACATGCTGAAATAGAGACAGATAAGACATTCTGAGGTAATAGACAGATAAGACATGCTGAGGGAAGAGACAGGTTAGACCCAATGAGGTAAGAGACAGGTTAGACCCAAGGAGGTAAGAGACAGGTAAGACCCTCTGATAAAAGAGACAGGTAAGACATGCTGAAATAGAGACAGATAAGACATTCT
>JAQMYG010000003.1:25632662-25643123 GCA_030014215.1 Clariallabes teugelsi
TTAATCTGTAGAATAATCTGCAATATTCCATGAAATTATTCTGCACTGTTGCGTAAGAATAATCTGCAGTGGCTTTTTAGAAAAATCTCGAGGGTTTTTTCTTCCGTGTTTTAGTTAAATAATCTACAGTGTTATTTGACAATAATCTGCATTTTTTAAAAAGAATAATCTATAAGTATCTATAATTTTTTTATCGACAGTGTTCTAGTAGAATAATCTGGAGTGTTTTGTTAGACTGATCTGTAGTATTCTATTAGAATGTTGTGTTAAATATAGCTAGTTTTCGATTAGGATAATCTGCAGTGGCCTACTGGAATAATTTTCCTACATGTTACATTAAATGGATGTTTCTAAATTAAGTTTCTATTGAAATAATCCAAAGTGTTCTATTTAAATAATTGGCAGTGTTTATTGAATTTATCGTTAATATTTTATCTGCGGTGTTCTATATGAGTTTTCTGTAACTTTCTATTTGCAGTGTTCTATTAAAATAATCTGCAGTGTTTTATAATGATAATCTGTTCTGTTCTATTAAAATAATCAGGAATATTCTTTTAGAATAATATACAGTGTTCTATTTAAATAAATCGATCATGCTCTGTTGAATTAATCATCGTATTCTATTAGACCTTCTGCAGTGTTCGGTTAGAAAAACCTGCAGTATTACAGTAGAATAATCTGCAGTGCTCAGTCTGTAGTGTTCTATTAGAATATTTTATATTATATATCTAATCTTCCTTTGTCCTTACTTACAGAATATGAAAATGCACACACACACACACACACACACACATACACACTCCTCTGTATGTATCAGTCTCAGGGATTTTATGTCCCCTATTAAATGAATGCCACTGCTGGAGCTGTCAATCATCCAGTGACTCCGCCTCCTCATGACAACTCATGGTTTTCATTTTATATGCTATAAACAATTACATGTACTGCACACATCTCTGTTTCTTCTATCTCTCTCTTCCACTTTGTCTCCAGCTGTCTCACTCTCTCTGCCTTTCTCTCTTTTTATGCTGAGTTTAGAGCAGCAGTCTTACACAGTTCGTGTTCTTCATTTAGCCGGTTGCTTGCAGCAGAATCTGTCCGCTCCATGGCAACCCCATTTCCCGCTGCATCAGCAATCAGCACACACACACACACACACACACACACACACACACACACACACACTGCACCACTTTACACACAACTGCATGAGTACAGAAGTGTAATCTGGAAGGTTTTTGCACTGTTCGGCATGTTTTGCTCGCCCCATTATTGGTTTGATGATTTCCCAGAATGCCACGCTCCAGCTCACCTTGATGGGCTTGCCGTCGGGTGTGAGCACCTCCTCTGAGAGCTCGATCATCTTCAGCGCCATTAATGCGATAGGCTTGGCATGACACACACATTTCCTGTGGAGCCCTGCAGCCACGCAGTACGCATCACCAATGGTTTCGATCTGGAAACACACATGCACATGCGCACACACACACACACACACATGCACACACACACACGCTTTAAGATTTTAAAATGCCAATTCTTTCACTGATAATTAGTCAGCATTTAAATTTTGTATAGCATTTCTTATTTTCATCAGTTGATCTTGTTAAAATTGTCGTAGATTAAATGTAGCATTAATACACAGTAGCTTTTTTTTTTTTTTTTTTTTACCTTTAGTCTTGATTTAAGTGCGATTTTGTTCTTTTCGTTATGATATTCTGTCTGTCTCACCCAGAGGCTGGCCTCAAAGTGTCAGTCTCTGACTGCTAATGAATTCCTGATAAAGCACAATTACGGCATAGCACAAAGCGCTTTCAAGGCTGAGCTTTTTCCTTTGATTTCAGTACTGTGCCATGTTATCACATGAACCAAGATAATGATTTTTTTTTTGGTTTGAATATTTACCATGCGTTCTCACTATCATCATCATTTCGACTCATTCGACTGAACTAAAACTCAATTCCCATGCTAGTACATTAAAGCATGAATTTTTAATTAGATTTTTTTTAATGGTGGCTGAGTTTTTTCTGTGTGTGTGTGTTAAGATTGGTAGAAACTTGTTACTGCAATCTACTGTACTTTGAAGAACACTTACAAACATGGTTTACGCTGCATTCGCACATGCTCAAGTTACTGTACTTAAATGAATATTTCACGTATATATGTACACGACTTGAGTAGTTTTATTAGAAGATATCTTTTTACTTTTACTCCACTACATCTTACAGGAAATATCTGGACTTTCACTTCACTACATTTAGCTTACACTACTGTGATCTGAAACAAATCCAGTAATTTTGATACTTAAAGTAAATGTTAAGGTTTTTTTTTTTTTACTTTTTTACTTAAGTACACGTGTAAATGGAGAACTTCTACTTTTACTTGAGTAATATTTGACCTATGGTGTCTCTGATTTGACTGCAGTACAGGATTTGTATACTTTGCCCACATTTTAATGAGGATACTATGCACTAAATAGTACGGCTGAAGCTTCTCCATGCCTATTTTAACATCATGTTTAACCACATATTGTAGTGTTAACCTAACGTTATCTAGCTAAAACAATAAAACAAGTTCTGCTTGAAAGCAAAATGTTTGTCCCACTGTAGTGCAGAATGAATATAGATGTTTTCCTGAGGCTGTGGAAAAGCTAGATTCAAAATTCAAGATTCAAAGAACTTTATTAATCCCAGAGGGAAATTGCTTAAAATTTCTGACCAATAAATTCCAACGCGTTATATCAATCAATATGATGTGCATACATTGGGAGCGTGTGTGTGTGTGTGTGTGTGTGTGTGAGTGAGTGAGTGTGTATAGTGCACCTTGTAGACATCAAGCACACCGCACTGGTAGTCGAAGCGTGTGTACAGCTCGTTGAGCATGCTGATGACCTGCATGGGGGTGCAATGCTCGCACACAGCCGTGAATCCCACGATGTCAGAGAACAACATTGTGACATCGTCGAACTTTTTGGCCTGGACAGGAAGTCCCTGCCAGAGTCTTTGTGCCACATGGCCGGGGAAGATGGAGTAAAGCAGCTCGACGGTGCGCCGCTTCTCCTCCTCCAGCGCGCGGTGCGTTCGCTCCAGTGTGGCCTTCAGCTTGTCCATGCGCTTCTTCAGGCCATCCTGAGCCTTCGCCTGCTCACCCACCTGCACACACACACACACACACACACACACAAAAACAATTATATACATTATATATTAATGTTTACACAAAAAAAAAAAACAATCCTTCTTTATTACAAAATGCAGAGTTGCTTTGCAGAAGGCCACACCCACCAGTATGACATCACGGGTGGCATCGTGAATAGGGATGTCTGAAAGATGTAAGCCCCGCCCCATCAGCCCATCCAGCCCATCCAGCCTATCGACACGGGGCGAGCCGAGGAACATGATGGAGTTTGACTCGGGGAGATGGATCATCTGACCCTTTAGTTCCATGACCTGAAAACACACACACACACACACACACACACACACACGGACACATTGTACATGAGATTTCCCAAAAAAAAAAACATCTGGTCACAGTGGGATTGGGTCAAAGGAAGTGTGTGTGTGCATGTGAGTGTATGTGTGTGTGTGTGAGTGTGAGTGTGTGCGCGTGTTTTCCAGTTGGGCTCCAGTAAATGTGTTTATATAACAGGTGTATTAATTTATAATCGGTCCTAACATGTGCTTCTGAACTCTACACACACTCACACACACACACACACACACACACAGCCACACTCACACAAGTATAGAATGAGTTGCTATAAGGGAATACTATTACTGCATGATCAGAACAAGCCATTATAGCAGAAAACACAATCATTGTGTGTGTGTGTGTGTTTGTGTGTGTGTGTGTGTGTGTGTATGCCACTAACAACTCTGCCGTTGACTTCTTTTCCACTGTAATGGCTTTGATATGGTAATTTAGGACACACTATCTATCTCCTTCTCTCTCTCTCTCTCTCTTTCATACCCACACACACACACACACACACACACACACACACACACACACATGCGCACAAAAACACATTTACACACAGAGTAAAGGGTATTATTACTGTGTAAGCAGAGCAAGACATTATAACTGAACATAGTACACCCATTGTGTGTGTGTGTGTGTGTGTGTGTGTGTGTGTGCGCGCACATTCCGCTAACATAAGACCCTGCTGTTGACTTCTATTTTCATCCATAGTGGCAGCGATATGTAAATTTGGGATGCACACACACACACACACACACACACACACACACCATATGAAAGTCTAGAATGAAAATGAACACAACAGATAAACTGTGTCTTTATTCTTTGTGTTCATGAAGTACTTAAGAGTGTGTGTGTGTGTGTGTGTGTGTGTGTGCGTGTGTGTGTGTGTCAGTGCCACCTGCCCTCACCTCTTCCCCTTACAAGCACTATTAATGAGCTAATCAGCCATCATGACTCTGTGACACACTCTGAGCTTTGACTCCTGAGCTCATCCCGTTTTCGCAGCTATCCATGACGCCATGTTTAATTCCCGCGGCTTTTGTTTAAATTTAGCTGTTAGCATTAGCAATTTAGCTAAGCGTCAATGCGTTTCTTTGTGCTTTTGTGTCTTTTTAAGGGCTGCACTCACGCTCGCTTTGTGATGGAATAAAAGTAAAGAGATACAGAGGAAACGAGGGAACATCATGTACCAGAGACAGAGAGAGAGAGAGATACGGCGAGCACAGGACACACTGACGGTGAGACCGCATGAAATATGGCTGCATTATACTTGACTTTAATAAAGTGACTTTAATACAGCAAAGCTATTGTAACTGAAAGAAGCACTCTTTACGACCGCGCTGAGCAGAAAAGCATCCCAGGATGCACGTCAGACCTTCACGCCGACAGCTGAACGATACACTGGGTTCCTCTTCCATCAGCAAAGAACAGCAATGTGGGGCTACAGTGGGCACTGAAACTGGTCCTTTAACGATCCAATCAAGACCTGACATCTCTTTAAACTGATTCTCCTCCTGTCTAATTAGTGCAATTCAACGTCCAATTAGCATGCTGATGATCTGCTGTCCCATCCAGGCGCTAATGTCCCTGTCTACATCTCATGATCTACACTTCATGCTAAGGCGTATTAATCAGATGTCCAAGGAAGTAATTGTGGGTGATAATGAGAATCCAAGTCCAATGGCGTCCAATCGGGACCAACTCGGTCCAATTACGATTACTGCAACTGAGTGACTAACGAGACAATGACTCTAATTAGCATCAACGATTAAATCAGAACGCTCTCCTTTCTAATTAGGATGTTCGTTTGTCCAGTCAGAACTGCATTCTGTCTAATCTTCTGTCCAGGCAGAAAAGTCTACTGATTAATGAAGACAATCTTCTTTCCAGTCAAGACAGCAACAGACTATCTAATTAGGACAAACTTATTGTGTCCAATAAGACCAGTAATACATGCTGCTGTAATATTAGCATGAGATTCTGTCCAATCATTTTAATCCACCCCCTTAAAAAGGATGATTGTCTGTCCAAATAGGTCTACTGTGTAATGGAGATGTCCAATCAGAAGAGCCAGCTGTCTAATTAAAATCATCTGTCCAACCAGGACGTTTTACTGTTTAGTGAGGGTCATGTTCTGTCCAATCAAAACAATCTACTTATGATTATACACAGGCTGTCTAATCAGCTATTTAGGACAACCTTTTGTCCAATCAGAACAGACCGCTGTCCAATTCTGTCCAATCATTATAATCTACTGACTTAAAAAGAAGGAAGTCTGTCCAAATCTATGGGGAAAAGTCTATGGGGAATTGGAGTCACAAGAGTCAACTCCTCTGTCCAACCATAAGAGACTTCTATCTAATCAGTATCATATTCTGTCCAACCAGAACTGTTTACAGTTTAGTAAAAGTCATCTTCTGTCCAATCAAAACACTCTGCTATCTAATTAAGGTGATCATCCGTCCAATCAGCACAGCACAGGTTTTGTAATCTTTGCAAACTTTTTGTCCAATCAGGACAGACTGCGGTCTAATTAGGATGATTTTTCTGTCCAATCAAAATAGAGTCGTTAGAATTTGAAAAATCATTCTGTCTTTAGAAAAACCTTCTGCCCAAACGAAACATTCTGCTGTCTAATTACGATCATTTCATCTTCTTTAAATCAGTCTAATTAGGATCATATTCTGCCCAATGAGAATATTTTCCTGTCTTATTAGGACAATCTTCTGTCCAATCAGAACAGTTACTGTGTAAGCAGAATGATCTCCTTCTGTCCTTCCAGAATCGTTTACTGTCCATTTTATGACAATGATATCTTATGCCATCCCACGACAATCACCTGATCATAGGATCAAAAGAGTCAGTTGTCTAATTAAGATGGTCTGAATTTCTAACAGCGTCCAATCAGAAACCTTCAATAAAAATGCTCCGTTGTCTGCTGAAAAATGTCTTGACTTTCCAATCAGGCCAACTGGCTGATAGGAGAAAGATGATCTCCCCCTGATACCCCGAACACCCCCATGTGCCAAACACACACACACACACTTACACACGTGTTTCTCAGAAATGCTGAGAAATGTCTCATCTAGGCTATGCGTGTGTGTTTGTGTCTCTCTTATATTTTCCGCTGTGCCTTACAGCTCATCGTCAGGACTGCAAATAAATACTATAACTAATACACACACACACACACACGCATATGCACACACGCACACATGCACACTGTAAAATACACCCATTAGCCCTGTAGCTCAGAAAAACAGAGTGATGATTTTCTTGCTGCTGTCGTCCTTTTTTTTTTCGACAAGTCAGACTTTACCTGCGAGCAACACGTCAAAGAACCCTGAGTCATAATCCCCAAGGTTACAGCTCAGAGAGGGCAAGAGAGAGAGAGAGAGAGAGAGAATGTACTGTATGTGTTATGTAAGCAAAGTGAACACAGAGGGTATGTTCATAAATCATGCAATGTTATCACAGACTTTCCCCAAAGTTACCCTGGTTTTCTCTAAAGGATTAATCTTACTTCATCTTTTCTTAATCCTTCATCTATCTATCTATCTATCTATTGTATCTACTGTATCTATCTATCCAGAAACCCACCTATAAACTATAGACGCAGAATATGATCTAGATATCCTGCCTATAAATGCATTGTATACTCTAGATAAACTGATTGTAACAACAGACTATGTTCTAAATGAAGTAACTATAAATGCAGACCACATTCTAGATAAACGGACAGTAACAGTCAACTATGCTCTAGAAACACTGTCTATAAATGCACGCTATGCCCTACATAAGCTGTCTATTAATGCAGATTATGTTCTACATAAACTAATTATAAAATGCAGTCCACGTTCTACATAAACTCACTATACCGGCAGACTATGTTCTAGATAAACTGACTATAAATGCAGAATATGCTCTACATTAACTCTCTATAAACGCAGACTATGTTCTAGATAAACTGTCTAACAACAAACTGTGTTCTAGATAACCTAATGCAGACTATGCTGTATATGTTCTAGGTAAACTGACTGTAACAACAGTCTATGTTCTAAATAAAGTAACTGTAAATGGAGACCACGTTCTAGATAAACTGACTATAAATGCATCCTATGTTCTAAGAAAATGCACAGAAATGCAGCTTATGTTCTATTTAAACTAACAAAAAATGCAGACCATGTTCTGGATAAATTCACTGTAACAACGGAATATGTTCTAGATAAACTGTATATAAATGAAGGTTATGTTCTACATAAACCTGCTATGAATGCAGAGTATGCTCTAGATAAACTGACTATAATGTTAGATTACGTTCTAGATAAACTGACTATAAATACGGATTATGTTCTAAATAGACTAACTGTAGCAACAGACAATGTTATAGATAAACTGACTATACATGTAGACCACATTCTAGATAAACTGCCTATAAATCCAGACAATGTTCTAATCTAAACACAGGCTTTGCACAGCCAATTCAACCATGAGGAGTTTTGGATAAACCATTTGTCCAATTACTGCAAGCTGTTGGGGCTACTTTATTCTAGATGCACTGAATCTGAACAGCTTTGCTCTAGAAAAGCTCAATGAAAACAAAAGATTTATTAAGTTGATAAACTGAATTGATCTGATAAACTGACTGTAAACTTAAGCTATGTTCTTGAACTGACTGTACAGTAAATGTAGGGTGTGCTGTAGATACGCGGACTGCAAATGTGGGTTGTGTTCTAGATAAAACAACTACGGATGAAGGCTGCATGGACCTGTGTAATTATTTAATTGCAAAAGGCTGCAGTTTATTATAGATAATATATGCATAGTCAGGGATTTATGTAGAATTTGTCAATAATTGATTTTTTTAATACATAATTTTTAATTTATACAATAAAGCATCCTCTTAATGAGATCATTTGCCTAATTATTTAATGTTAGCCTTGATAAATACATTTGAATACAAAATGGGACATTTAATATACAGTTCAAATCGCAACTACAACATGCGTCAAAATAATTGCAATGTGATTTATTATTTTTTTTCTAATTATAAGCCGACTTCAAACGCATTCTAGATGAATTAATCACATGTGCACGCTGTGTTCCATATAAATGAACAAACATTTTCAGAGGTACACCTCTTTAGAAGCATACACACACACACAGGCTGCAGATACACACTACATATATATGGGCATGTATTGGGAGAGAATGATGTCTGATTCTAAGGTTCTAAGTATCTGATTTGCACCTGGTTCAAGGTCATGTTGGCAGAGTGTAACTGACATACGTTAATCACGATTAGCAGAACATGTACACACACACACACACACACACACACACACACCATGGAGGCATGGCAATCTGAGCTGGTACACCATGAATGGCTGCCATGCAGTATTAAGGTTTAATTGAAATGATACAAGGCATATCGCCATGGCAACAGAGCTTCTTCTACAGTTCTGCTCCAAGTGTATGATGGACTGACTAATGCAGTTCTGAAAGAAACACATCGCCATCTTACCTTCAAAAAAATGCAACACATTTATGAGGGTTCTGGATAAACTGACCATATATGCAGGATGTGCTCCTGACAAACAGTCGGATAAATCAAACGCTTACAAGCCAAGGACTGCAGATGGGTGCAAATGACTCCATCCGTGTCTACAGACGAGTCCATGAACAGAAATACGGATCCTACTCTTCAAGACACAAATCACTCATCATGTAATTATTCAACTGGTCCTAGATTCTGATAATAAAAAATAATAATAATAATAATAATAATAAATGAACATCTGTTTCTTCATTCAATAAACTGCACTTACTATACCTGCACACCTATTCTAGATAAACCGGTGCGAATTTGCGTCTCTCTGCCTGTATTTGCAATCGTCCCTGATTACGGATCCAGTACGATGATGGAAATCCAAACTGTGTTCTGGATTATGTTTTCCATCAAAAGGACTGCAAGGAGAAGCCAGGTTTAGATAAACACGCTGTAAATGACACATCGTTTCTATACACATTGGTGGCACGTCTAGATTTAGTTCAGATCGAAATTGCTATAAATGCGTGGCTTTATTGGATCAACTAGCTGTAAATGCAGACCTGTTATACATAAATAGACGATAAATTCAGGATGGGTTCTAATAAACTGACTGCAAATGCAGACCGGTTCTGGATAAACTGATGGTAAATCCTGGCGGTGTGTGAGACACGCTCATGGAAGATGTCAGAAGCCCTGTTCGGAGGAGAATGTGCAGCTGCATATTCAGTGTGTGTAATCCTGTGTAAATTCTGCAGAGAGATAAGACTCCATGCACACACACACACACACACACACACAGTCTGAACAAACCCAGTTTCTGTCTACAGCTCTGCTAATGTTTGTACAACAACCTCCATAATTCATGTTTTCTCTCGTCCTTATTTGACAAAATGGCAGGTGGCCCGGCAGTTAAATCATGTGTATGTGAATGTGTTATATAGTTAGAGTTATGTAAGTTATAGTTACAGCGCCCCCCCCCCCCCCCCTTCTTGAATACAAATATATCCGGATGTAAGCTTTATCTCACTCTAAGTGTTTGATGATAAATTCTCCACATTAGCAAACTAATCCGGTGGATTTGTTCTCTTTGTCAGTGGTGTATATGTTCCACTCTTCCACTACTGATTGCTCGAAGTCGGATTTAATCCACCTATATTTAATCGAACGTGATTGTGGAGACTATTTTACGCAACCCAATTTCCAAATTATGAAAACTTGTCATACGGCTAATTTGGATTAAAGAAAAAAGTGTTTTGTTTTATTTTCAGTTTGTGTTTAGAAATGAAAGCTTACGGTGGCCCTGAAGTGCAAAACAAATTAACAAAACTGAAAACAAACAAACAAAAAAAACTGAAAACAAAAAAACAAAACCCAAAACAAAATAACAAATTCAAAACCAAATTAACAAAATGGAAAACAAAATAACT
>JAQMYG010000003.1:25652026-25668464 GCA_030014215.1 Clariallabes teugelsi
TTTTTACATTTGTACTCCTTTAGTTTATACATTGTTTGTACTATTTTTATTTTTTCTACTGTACTTTATTTAATAGTGTGTGTGCATTTTTAATCAAAGATGTAAAGCTGCTTGTGACATCCTCAGACACTGTGGCATCATCAGGTACTCACACAGACACACACACACACACACACACACACACACCTTGAGGCCAGTTACAACACTTCTGCTGCATTACGTCTGTGACCAGCTCTGGTTTATGTTTGTATATGTGTATAAAGAATTTATGTAAAAACCTATTAGCGCTATCATAGCAAAAATAAAGCCTTTAAGAACACACCTGTACTAGGATCAGGCGAAATGCACCATTTTTTCCCCCCTTTTAGTAGTGTAAAAAAGTTTTGTTTTATTTCTAACCTTGACTTGCAAAGGTAACGTTAACAACCTGTTTAAAGATGTGTTTTGTGTGTGTGTGTGTGTGAGAGAGAGAGAGAGAGAGAGAGAGAGAATCATGGAGTAGAAATTATTTATTTACTCTCTTTTCAGGGGTAAATTAGTTAGAACGCAACATATAACATTACATATGCTAGTCTACTCTGCATATAGGAAGCTGATGTTTAAATAAAAACCTGCAGTAAAGACCTGCAGTTAATGTTAATATTTTAACACTTTCAGAGCTTTTTGAGACTTTGCAGCACGATTTGTTACTTTGTTACAGATTTTCTTCTAGTCAAGCATGCAGGAAGCGGACAGGAAGTTAAGCCTGTTGGATTTTATTTAGGCTTTCTTAAAATTCTTAATGTTTAGTTACCTCATTTTTAGTTACGTTACAGAAAATTTGTTTATGGTTTAAATTTTTGTTACCAGTTTCGTCTCCCTGATGTACACGGCAGTCATCTGATTACTTGTTTACCATATCAGTGTTCAGGAATTTCTCTCCTGGCCTCCAATGGAAGCAAGGTCACACCCACCTTTAAAAAAAACAGACCAATGAAATGAAGTCACTTCATAAAATTACTGGTGCATGAAGGTGGAGAAGGGATAGCCAGTTACAGAAGACTTCAAGCACAGTACGGTGATGCCTTTAAGACTCTTAGCCACAATAAAACATTCAAATGGTGCAGATGTTTTATAGACCATACGTCTGTAAATGGGAATCCTGGCTGAGGTGGCTTAGAGCCCACTGCAGTCGTTCTCGTGAACATTTGGCGAATGGAACTGGACACAGTCATAAACCAACACCACTTACACATTACAGAAACACGGGTGAGAGTTATTGCCACATCCCCTGTACAGTCCAGACCTCGCTCCAACCCATTTCCACATGTTTGAGCCATGAGTTCTAGGGAGGATAGAGTTTTATAAATGAAGCAGGCAGTCCGATCATGGCTCTGACATACTGAGTGCATGGTATCCAAGAACTAGAGAAATGCTGGGATGAGTGCATTAGTGTATCAGGGGATTATATAAAGAAATAAAATGAGTTTTTACTCCCATAAATGTGTTATTTTATTCTGCACAATTAAAAGTCCCGGTTTGACTCAAACACCCTTTGGTATTTTCTATTATTTTTTTATTATTTCAGGAATTGTACTAATATAGAAAATATAAAAACTCAGTGTTTTTACAGCCTCATTCAATCTATTTTATTTGACGACCCATCGTTCTATTTTAACTTGTCCCATTACGCTAACCCCATCCCTCATTTTAACTACAACTTTATCTATTAGTGTCAGAAGCACTCCATATACATTTTTATAAAATTAGACGAACATGTTCAACTGTGATCAGTATTGTTCAGTCTGTTGCTTAACGTGAAAATTGACTGATTTTTTTTCTGGTTTCAGAGGTTAATGGAAGTGTGTACTAGGTAACACACAGGGCAATGGAAATAACCCACTAGAATTAGGACCTTTAGGGTGTGATATGTGTGTCAGAATATAGAACATCACTGAGAGCTGAGAGAGAGAGAGAATATAGGTCATTTCGAACTCTGTGTGCGCGTGCACGTTTACACTGTGGTTCATCTCTCCTTTGCCTTTAGGACAATTTTTCTCTCTTTCTGTCTCTACCTGTCTGCCTGTTAATTCTCTGTCCCTCTGTGTCTTTCTCTCTTCCTGACCCACTTCCTCACCGCCTCCCCCTCACACATTACTGAAATAAACACAGTAACACAAAAGGCAGCATGAGGATACCTGTCTTCTGAGGACAAATTTGAACTTTTCTTTTGGAGGGGGTGGAGATGTAAACAGCAGAAACCAGTTAACACTGTCTTACTGGCTGATTAGCATGATTACACAGTTGAAGAAGCCATTTCTTGGTGTGATTGTGACTATTGTTTGACGTTTTAGCCAATCACATCGCATCATATCACATGCACGTGCCTTTCAGTTAAAGCTTCTCTGGGCATAATAATATGAATATAAACACTTACTTTATGCCTCACCAAGCATCTTAAACATAACAGTAATAGATTGTTGACAATCTCTTTGCCCCTCATCTTGGCACAAAACAGTACAACTGGTGGAAAGCATAGACTGTATCAAAAGAACTGGACAAACCATCCGTGACGCCACCCATAGGTTTTCTGATGAGCTTTTGAAGTTTGACTGTGGGAGCTCTGGTTATCACCATCTTGGCAGGAGATGACTTCATAAATTCCGGTTCGTTCATAAATGGGCAAGTGGACAGAACAAACGAAGCCTGGCTGCTGGCTGGAACTTGACTACTTACCTGTTACCACAAGCTAGCTTAGTTTTAGCTTATCTGGCTAATGTTAATTTCTATGCAAAAGTTACTTTGCGCTTGATTTAACTCCATCATGCATACCCAAGGCAACTCCTACATTTCTTGTGGTACGTTTAACTACAGTGACAACCTGCTATGCAGCTGTCACTAAAAGTTAACAACGACCACCTCAGGTATCATTGGTCGTTAGGATATCTGTGGAAATTGCAATGCAAAGTAAAGAGGGAAGTGGCAAAGGCTAAGGAACAGGCATATAAAGAGTTGTATGACAAGCTAAACTCAAAGGAAGGATAAAAGGATTTATATCGACTGCCCAGACAGAGAGACTGAGCAGGGAGAGATGTAGGCTAGGGTGATTGAAGATACAGATAGTAAATGTACTGACAATGTACAATGAGTCTAGAGAGGTGAAGGGATGTACTGGAAAGAAGAGGCAAGAAGATCAGTAGGAGCAAGATGGAGAAAAGTACAAGGAGTAGAGGTAGGGAAGGTAGATACGTAGAAAGAGAGTGTTTTGAGAAGGTGAAGGGAGTATTTTGCGGAGCTGATCAATGAAGAAAATAAGAGAGAGAAAGAGAGAGAGTTGGACGAGGTGGAGGTAGTGGATCAGGTAGTACAGGGAACTAGTAAGGTTGAAGTGAGGACAGCTATGAAGAGGATGAGGAGAGTAAAGGCTGTTGGTCCAGATGACATTCCAGTGGAAGCATAGAAGTGTTTAGGAGAGATGGCAGTGGAGTTGCTTACTGTATTGTTTAACAAGATCTTAGAAAGTGAGAGGATGAATGATGAGTGGAGACTAAGTGTTTTAGTTCCAATTTGTAAGAATAAGGTAGATGTGCAGAGCTACAACTACAGAGGCATAAAGCTGATGAGAATTATAGAGGCATAAATGCTGATGGAGAATTATAGAGAAGGTCAGAAAGAGTTGCATTGTGTGTTTGTAGATCTAGAGAAAGCATATGGCAGGGTTCCCAGAGATTTGCATAAGGAAGTCAGGAGTGGCAGAGAAGTATATGAAGGTGGTGCAGGATATGTACAAGGACAGTGTTACAACGGTGAGTTTTGCCATAGACTGACTGGTTTAAGGTGAAGGTGACGGCACCAGGGATCTGCTCTTGGATCTTCCCTTCATGTTTGCAATGGTGATGGACAGATTGATGGATGAAGTTAGAGAAGAGTCCCCATAGACTATGTTTGTGGATGATATTGTGATCAGCAGTAAAATTAGGGAGCAGGTTAAGATGAGTATGGAGAGTTGAAGGCAAGAAGATCAGTACGAGCAAGACGGGGTACAAATGTGTAAATGAGAGAGAGGGTGGGGGAAAGGTGCAGTTGCAAGGAGTAGAGGTAGGAGGAGTTTCAATATTTAGGGTCAACTCTCCACAGCAATGGGGAGTGTGATAGAAAAGTGAAGAAGAGAGTGCAGGCAGGGTGGAGAAGAGTAGTAGGAGTGAACTGTTACAGAAAGTTTACAGGATGGTAGTGAGACCAGCAATGTTGTGCGTACGGAGACATTGCTGCTGACAAAAAGACAGGAAGCACATGTGGCAGAGCTGAAGATGCTGTGATTTTCTCTGGAAGTGATGAGAATGGACAGGATTAGGACTCAGTATATTAGAGGCAGTACAGGTGGGATGGTTTGGGGATAAAGTTACATCGGGAGAAGAATACTTGAGATGGAGCTGCCAAGCAGTAGGAAAAGAGGCCCATGAGGAGGTTATGGATGTGGTGAGGGTGGACATGCAGGAGGTTGGAGAGACAAAGGAAGATGTGGTAGACGGCCCCTTGGTGGAAGCTTAACAACAATCCAGAGAACACCACTGCCACAATGAAGCATGGTACTAGCAGCATCATGCTTTGTTAACACAAAATTGGAGAAACTGGGAACCTGGTCAGATTTAGACCATGGTGGATGATTCCAACTATAGAGCAATCCCAATAAAAGAGTGAAAAAGAAAACACTGGTCCAAATCTGCAACATACTTTAGACTGCTAAAGCCACACTCAAGTGGTTCAAATCAAATAACCTGAATGTGTCAGAATGGTCCAGGCAAACCCTGTACATCAACTTGGCTGAGAGTCTGCTTACGAGTCTGAGAGCACCCGATCTCGTCTGATCTAAAAAGGCTAGTAGGCTTGGGCCTGGTTAGTACTTTAATGGTAGAACACCTGCGCATACAAGGTGCTATAAGCTTTAGTCAGCCCTGCCATAGTCCCTACTTGCATTCTGCACTAAATGTACGTTCACTGTATACATTATGTGACTGTGACCATTACTAGCTGCTCTCTCTCTCAAGCTACACATGGCAATCCAGACCCCCTCTGTCCTCTGGGTTTTCTGATAATTATGATCTATATCTACAGTATATTTTTACACTTTTCAAACTCATTTCCAACATCTTTTGATTCTGTAAAGCTGCTTTGCGATAATGACCATTATTGAAAGAGCCAAATAAAGAGAAATAAAACTGAATTATATTGAACAGAGTCCAAGAAAATAGGCAGAAATTTCAGCATCCAGATGTTCACAACCTGACACCAAATTGGCTTGTACTAAATTTTGCCCTGGGGGGGGAAATGCATGCAAATAGCCAGCTGGTCCATTTTCTCTGGCACAGGTTTTACCCCGGATGTTCCTCCTGACCCAACCCTCCCCATTTTATTCATGTATGACTAAAATGGAGGGAAACAAACTCATAGCTTCCGCAAGACAGGCAGATATTTTAACAGGACAAAATGTCTGCAATTGGTATCTTAATTAAGAATGTTTCGAATCCAGGTTGCATTTGGTCCTCTGAAGTTCAGAGCCAATCTTTAAAGGTTCTTACATAACAATACAAGCCAATGGATGAGTAAATCAAAGCACTTTAAAGGAGCAGTAATTGATTATATTGTAATAACTAATAGGAAATATCTCACAATTCCGCAGCGCAAGAGAAAGAAAAACCGTTGGCTCAGTTGTGATCACGTGACGCTCGGCGTCAAAACAAGAAGCGCATGCGTGATACATGATACTCGTAAACCAAGACTTGCTCGTTTTCCAAGTCAAAATTTATTAAAAATCTTTGCTTGTCTTGCAAAACACTCACAAACCGCATTATTCGCAATCCGAGGTTCCACTGTATCTAGTTACTGCTTATCGCTTCTGTAGTTTAAGACTTTAAGATGCAGACCATGAATTTCTGAATTCCTAAATGCCGTAGATACTCCTGATTCTGGGTGAAGAAGAGTCAAACACATGAAGTGAACATTTTTTTCCACACATTTATAAAAATCAACAAAACTTTAATGTTCCACCTCAACAATACAGAGTTCATGTTATTATATAGTTTATAAACAAGACAATCTCCAACAGACTCCTTTGCTGTGTACTCGGAGGCCTGACCCCGCCCCATGACGCAAGCAGATCTCTTATTGGCTCTTCGTGCAGTCGAAGGGTTTCCACCACTGAGAGAACTGAAGGACCTTCTTACGCTGATCGTCAAAGTTCTCTCTGATCGGCTTCCTCCATCGTCTTGGCTCCAAGTCTAACATACCACCGAGGACTTCCTGTAAGATTGTGGGGTGTTAGGACATGAGACGTGTGTTTGTGCTGGCATGTGTGTGCGAGTGTGTGTTTGCGTATACATACTTTCCCAAAGTAATATGGAAACTTGTCCTGATTTTCGATGACGTGAGCGAAACCTCCTTGCAGCCCAAAATCAACAGAGAAGTACGGCAAACCACGAGGAACCTGTAAACACACACACGCACAAAGGAATGAAAATACTGAAAAGAATTGTGAGAGGGAAAAGCCTTAATCGTAAACAAGTGTTTGTCTCACAGCCTGTCTGATGTTCTTGGATGCCAGATCCACCACCTTCTTATTCATCGCCCACTCCTCATCACACTCCATGATTGCTTTCTTGGAGACACAAATGACAGAAGCAGGTATTTTAGTGTAATTAGTGTGTGTTCTCAGGTCTCTGTCTATTTCAGGCTCTGTGTCAGCCCCTATTATTGACCATCTCTCTATCGCAGGCATCGTCCCTCCCCCTGTATCACCCGTCTCTCTCTCTCTCTTTATATCAAGTTCTGTCTCTGCCCCAGTATCTACCCATCTTTCTAACTCGGGCTCTATCTCAGGCTTCGTCCCTGCCCCTATATCGACCCGTTTCTCTATCACAGATTATTTCTGCCCCTGTATTGACCAGTCCCTTTTTATCTCGGGCTCTGACACTGCCCCTGTATCTACCCGTCTCTCTATTTCAGGTTCATTCCCTGCCCCAGTATCTATCCATCCATCTCTCTATCTCAGGCTCAGTCTCTGCTCCTGTATCTACCTGTTTCTCAGGAACCGTCCCTACTCCTGAAGCTACCTGTCTCTCTTTATCTCCATCTCAGGCTCCATCAGGCCTTGTATCGACTCACCTTTCTATCTTAGGTGCAGGGGCAGAGAAAGTATCTATCTGTCTCTCTCTCTCTCTATCTCAGGCTCAGTATCTGCCCCTGTATCTACCCGTCTCTCTATCCCGGGTACCGTCTTTGCCCGTGTATCGATTTGCCCGTGTATCGCTCTCTGTATTACCTTGAAGTAGATAGGTGCCATATCGCCAAGCTCCCGTGGCAGTGGGACACACTCGTACAGCATATGCATGCGCTTCTTAGGGTTCATGTGAGTTTCCAAAAACACACAGTCGAGCTCAAGGGAATGAAACATCTGAACCAATGACTTGCGGAACATCTGAAAGTCAGACATGAAATAGGTAAAATAGTTAGACGTGCATATCATTTCGTTTAATATATATATTTGTGGTTGTGTGCGTATATATATATATATATATGTGTGTGGACATACCTGTACTTCATTCCACACGTCCTCATCGAGGCCAGTTGAGCAGCAGTGGTGCTGCAGTGGAGCGATGAGACAGTGTCCCTCAGCCAGAGAGACACTGTTAGGAAGACAAAGATACACCTATACACACACACAAATGTTAAATAAACCATATATAGGGTAATCAAACAGCATATATTAGAATGTGGGGCAAATCAGATAATCAACATGTGTCATAATTAGCATATAAAGTAGGGTGTGTGTGTGGCGCTAGTTAGCACATATGTATCTAGTTTGTAGGAGTAAGTTAGTGTGTGTATGTGAACACTAGTGCCAAAACAACAGTGTTTAATGTAGTTAGTAACAGGGAAACAGCCGAGTTATTCTGTGTGTGTGTGTGAGATAACAGGCACGATGTTAAATACAGGGTGTAAAGGCAATTAATGTGTGTGTGTGTGTGTGTGGGATAATTGGCATGTGTGGGGTAATCAGCATGTACCTTTGCCCCGATAGCCACCACCAGGTGTTTGGGCAGCTCGGCGTTTGTGAAGCAGAACGGGCATTTATCCATTCGTGCGGCAAGGCTCCGCCCCTCTCCCATCGCCCGGCTCCTCGCTCTCTCGTCGTCAAGCCCCTCCCTTTCTCTCTGAGCTGCGCTGGATACAAACATGTCGTCCAGTGTGTAGTTATCGCCATCCTGCTTGCCCATCATCTAACACACACACACAAACACACACAGACACACTTTAGAGCTTTTGTGCATTATATTGTATCATCATTACATTCTTGGTACATTACTGTGTTCTTTGCATTTTTATCAGGTTACGGCGTTCTTAGAGCTTTACTTTGTGTGGAACTTCATTACATGGATATGTTTTTAAAGCTTTAGTACTTTAGTACGTTAGTAACAGATCTAGTGTGACTCACTTAATAGAATTTTAGTACATTAATATTGTCTACTGCAATATGTTTTCAGTCCATCCTTGCATTTTTCTAACTTTAGTACATTGTTTAGTGCTTTACTGTGACATTGCGTTTTTAGTACCTAGGGCACATCATTGCATTCTCAAAGTTGTAGCTTTATTTATTTATTTATTTATTTATTTATTTATCGCCCAATCGCTCTCCTGTGATTCCTCCGAAGGCACTTTTCCGTTCAGAACCTCCTTCATGCCGTTTTCGTTCATTACTCCGTACACTCGGACGTGTTCTACACATCCCCACGTGTATTTCTGAACAGCGAACTGAATAATATATATATTTTAAAATGATAACTATCATAATTTATCCTTTCTAACAGAGTTTGGGTTATGTTCTATATTATTGCACAATTCTAAACAGGATCAGTGTGCAAGTGTGTATGTGTGTGTCTGTGTGAGAGACATCATCTCCGTGGCAACAAGCTCTATGAGAAGTATGTGTTCTCATCCTTGACATGTTTGATTGACAGACAGACATTGCATCAGCGTGTATCTCTATGTGTGTGTGCGTGTGCATGCATATACATACACACACACACAAACACACGCACACACACACGCACGCACACACGCACGCACGCACGCACGCACGCACGCACGCAGGTGACACAAAGACACAAAACTGCTGTTGCTAACTCGGAATTCATCATGCACACACAGCTAAAATAAGTACATATTTTTAGCATAATCGCCATGGTAACGCCTGAGCATTTACTCTAGAGAGAGACAGAAAGCTAAAATGTGCAATGTTTGGCACTTTCATTTCCAGTCGCCATGGTAACAGTGACGTCTTTGTAAGTTTATTAATACAGTTTTCACCCGCCATGTTACACACACACACACACACACACACACACACACACACACACACACTCTCAGAGGGACCAACGAAGAGAGGCAAAGAGAAATTTTCACCATCTGTTACATTCAGTCTGTGTGTGTGTGTGTGTGTGTGTGTGTAGGTCGTCATATAGCTGTATAGGACACAAGTTTAAGAACTATGAAATAGCAATCTGTGTAATGTACAAAAAAAAAAAAAAAAAAGCATTTGTATTCTAAAATAATTCTGGTTGCCAGATTGAGGGAACGAAAAAAAAAATCCACCAGGCTTAGATATTAAAAAGCAGCATGTCGTGTATGTAGGTTGCCAGATTGTATAAACAGTCAGGGCATAAGGTGTGTGTTTGTGTTTCTAGATTAAATCGAAACCTTCCCTTACAATCTCAATAATACGATGAGTACATCTGGGTTGCCAGGTTAAGACTGGAACATCCCTCAAAACTTATCAGTAGCCTAGCTGTTCCGGTTGCCAGATTGAACAGCAAAGTGGTAGAATTCAGGTGTTTCAATCAGGACACAGAAAGACAGAATCCTAGTTACTGCAATGTGCTGTTCATGTAGGGGTTGCCAGATTGTGGCAGACCCACCCACCTTAGCAGCCATCCGTGAGTAGAGGGCGTTCTGATCCTGAGCCGAGGTCATCTTCTCCCGGCGCACCATCTCCTTCAGATCCAAACTGTCGTCGTCTGCAAAGTAACGCACGCGCTCGCCGGAGACGTGGGTCTCGATCTGTGCGCACAAACACACACACACATATATCCACACCCATTAAATGATTTAATCAGTCTTGTTGATTGTTTAACATTTTAAAAGCTCAAGAGGTTCTTCTCACACACACACACTTCAGAATAAAGACACTCAGTTTGCTGATGATCACATTTAAAGTTTGGAATAATAATAACAATAATAATAATACATTTATTACGGTAACAGAAGTCGAATCACTGTGATACAAGAAGAATAAAAAACTTCAGTTTGATGAGAGTAACACAAGAGACGCTTCACAAGAGACGCTTCACAAGAGACGTGTCCTCAAAGGCATTAAATTTCATGAAATACTGTCAGATTCACGCTGTTGCCTCGTTAATATACAAACACTTTGGGGGTCTAAAATTATGCGCACTCTGCCTGTAGAAATTAATTTTAACTGAGTTTTAGTAAAGACAAAGATATAATTTTTTGATACAATCTCCTTTTGCTTTTCAATACACTGTCCATCCGTCAACAAGCTTTCGTATTCCCTCGTTAAAAAAATGTTTTACTCTGAGCTGCGAGCCACGAACGCACCGCTGTCTTCACTACTTCATCAGAAGTGAATCTTCGTCCTCGTAGGGCCACTTTCAGGGGACCTAGATCACGACGCCCTCAGATATTGGTCCTCTGCATTTAATCCGAAGTTTAGGCTTCAGCTCTTCAATAAGCGTCTCGCTGTAACGAGCGCTGTTGATTGTCGAACCTTTTTCCCGATAATGTTCCAATACTTTTGGCCCTTGAGAATCCCAGAGAACTGTAAGCGTTGATGAATTTTCCAGCTGATGGTCGACTTTTGATGCTGCAATTGAGGATGTTTCCGTTCCACACTCGGTGAACCGTGATGTATTTGTGTGTCATCACAATTAATGATTCTCTTTAAGAAACTTTCAGCTTCTTTAGAGTAGCACTCCAAATTTTGTTCACAGGTATCCAAACGCTTCTGTTTATGATCTTTTGTGAGTTGTTTCAGTATCAGGTACACCCTCAGACCAGAAAAAAAAAAAAAAAAAAGAATCGCTGCACGCTGCTCTTATTACAACTGGATCATCCATTTCAATTCAATTCAATTTTATTTACATAGCGTTTTTAACAATGGTCGTTTTCTCAAAGCAGCTTCACAAAAATGAAAAGAACATCTGAAAAGAAACTTTATGGAAGTGTGTATGTGTGAGAAAAATGTGTCTAGATAATCTTTTAGAAACAGCTGGTGTCCTTCTGTCGTTGCGCTGTAGAGAGCACTGTGACATACTGCCTCTGTGTTTGGTTTTCTAGCTGTACAGCGGCACAGAAAAAAAAATTTTAACTCCGGAGGGTAATTAACTGTGCCCTCTTCCCTCGTTGGAGGAACTTTACAATCCTCGCTGCTTCAATGAAGCCAGCAGTATCCTCAAAGATCTGTCTCACCCTGGTCACTTTGTTTTTAAGCTGTTATCGTCAGACAGACAGACAGCACAGAATAATCAAAACCAGAACAAATAGACTGAAGAACAGTTTTTACTCTGGAGCAGGACAAGCATTAAATGCTCGATGAAATTATCTGGGAGAATGATTTTTCTTCAATATGGGTAAATCTTGTGAAATATTTGTAATTTTATGGGTAAAGTGCAATATATGTAACTTTTTTTGTGAAATATACCTTATAATAACTGTTTTTCACGTCATATGTGTGTTAAATGTATAAGGTGTATGAAGTGTAATTTATCTATCTTGTATAATATGTGTAAAGCACCTAATTTCATTGGACATGCCACACATTCCAATGACGATAAGGTTATTCTATTCAAATTCAAATTCTATTTGTCACATAAACAGTCATACACAGTACGATATGCAGTGAAATGCTTAGACGACTGCCCGTGACCTTAAAATAAAAGACTATTAATAGGAAATAAGTATGAAAAAGAAAATAGAAATTTAACTAAGAAAGAATAAAATATCTGTACAATACAAAATATACAATATATGAAAAATATAAGAAAAGTATAAGAAAAATAAGAAAAACCTAGCTGTACAATATAAAAAATATAGAATTTATATTTCTATTTGAATATAAATAGAAATGGGAGGAAACCGGAGCACCCGGAGGAAACCCACCAAGCATGTGGAAAACATGCAAACTCCATGCACACAGACCTGAGGTGGAAATCGAACCCACAACCCTGGAGGTGCCGCCCATGATTAAAGCTACACAATGTTACGAACTCTAACAATACACAGCGACACGTGTCTCACTATGCACATTGTCAGTCTTACCGCTTTCTTCTTCCTCCTCCCTCCTTTGGGCTCCACGGGCCGGGAGGGGCCGCTCACCGGCCATGAGCGTCCTGATTGGTCGGTCCTGAACAAGACGGCTTCTTGCTCCGCCTCCTCTCGCACAGACACCTGGGAACAGGAAAAGCACAAAAACGTACTCGCATAAAACCAGGCCATTTTCTATACATACAGGTCGCATGCGCATATACACACACACACACACACCTGTTTGGGTTTGTTGGCGCGATTCTCTCTCGCTTTCCGCGCCGCTTCCAGCTGAGCCTTCAGAGAGTCCATTAGAGCCTACACACACACACACACACACACACACACACACACACACACACAGAGCCGTACTCATTAGTGTGTACTTCCTGTGGAAAATTAGCTTATCTTTCAGTAACGTTAAGGTAATAACATCATTCTAACACGTGTCACACTATTTAGATACAGTGTGCAGTGATTTGAGACGGAGCCCACGGAATTAAAAGAAAAGAACAAAAAACACAAATACTGAAAGAGGTTAACGTGTTTTTTTTTGTTTCCCGCCTCACCGTATTGCCCATGAGCTCGGCCTTGAGGAGTTTCGCTCCGAGTTTATTCATCTCCTCATCTGTCAGGAGACGCACTTCCTCTTCCTCTTCTTCCTCCTCATCCTCGCTTTCTGAACTGTAACAGTAATATTAACGCATGACCAACTGAAATCTGCAACTTTATTCAGATTTTAAACCAAAGAGTGCACGGTCTAACTTTTTTTTTTTCTGCACGCACTGACAAAATGTTCTTTTCGTTTTTAAATCAGGCTGAGAAACTTTTTCCAGCCAGAATCCAGGGGTGTGTAAACTTTTGCACACAGCCGCATTTATAGACCGTGGTGATGGAAAAATCAACATGTTGACGAAGAGAGTCGGAAAACTGTCAGATCTATGTCTCTCGCTTTCACACACACACACACACACACACACACACACACAGAAAATCTAATTTGGGATGCAGCACAAAGAGGTCGATGATGTTCAGGTCAGTGCACATACATCATACACACACACACACACACACACACACACACACACACACACACAGAGTGTTTAATAAAACACAGAATTCCTTATAAGTCAGTCTGAGCTCCGTGTAACAGTTTACAGACTTTCAGTGTGAGAATGTTAATATTTGTTTCAATTCAACAAGAATGTGTGTGTGTGTGTGTGTGTGTGTGTGTGTGTCACTTGTGGGTCACAACTGATCCATCATGCAGCACAGCTGTGCCTGCTCTCATCTCAGTAGGATAAATTACCACACACACACATTCATGTTGAATTGAAACAAAACTCTCAAAACCTTTCGCACAAAGTCATGTACACTTACATCCTCTCGCACACACAGACCAATCTGTGTCTAGAAAGCGTCCTCATCTAAATATCTCCCTCTCTGTTCTGTGTGTGTGTGTGTGTGTGTTTTCTCACCTGCTCTTCTCCACTGGTGCGGTCCTCCTCTCTTCCTCACTCTTCTGTGTCCCCGACTCCTCCTTCTCTTTCACTCCATCCGTCTCTTTCACTCCATCCGTCTTCTCCATTTTCTTCCTCCATGCTGGAACGTCATTGTCACCATCATCATCATCCCCAGGTTTCAGGAACTTTCCTGAGCTCCGATTTGATGAGGAGGCTGTCAATCCAGGCCTCCTGAAGCCCGCCTCCAGAGGGAGGAAATCATCAGAGTCGGGGGGTTTGAGGAAACGTCCTCTTTCCGTCGCCGCTCTTCTGTCTCTTGTCATGTCCTTTAGTCTATCCATGTCGTTCTCTCTGTCCCGGTCTCGCTCTCTGTCCCTGTCTTCCTTTCTGTCTCGCTCTCTGTCCCGGTCTCGCTCTCTGTCCCTGTCTTCTTTTCTGTCTCGCTCTCTGTCCCGGTCTCGCTCTCTGTCCTTGTCTTCCTTTCTGTCTCGCTGTTTCACGCTGTCTTCCTTTCTGTCTCGATCTCTGTCCCTGTCTTCATTTCTATCCCGCTGTCTATCCCTGTCTCGCTCCCGGTCCCTGTCTGTCCACCGGTCTCTACCCATGTCCCCCTGTCTATCCCTATGCCTCTCTCTGTCCCTGTCTCTCTCTTCGTCTGTCTCTCTCCTCCACCCCGGTCTCCCTCTCCCTGTTCCTCCTTTCCTCCCCGTGTCTCCCCTCTGTCGGAAGGCAGCCTCCTCTGCTTCCTTCAGTCGCTTCTGAAACTGCTCCATCGACTACAACACACACACACACACACACACACACACACACACACACACACACACACTCTTAATTACAGTCCAAACAAAACTAATTGTAATAAATCCCATACATTATATTTATTTGCACAATGAACATCCAGAATGTTTTTACTCTGCTCGGACAGATTGGGGGCGGAGCCTGCAGGACAGAACCTGATTGGTGTGTGTGTGTGTGTGTGTGTGTGTGTGTGTGTGTGTGTGTGTGTGTGTCACCCATATCTCTCGGCCACCACGTCATCCAGGTTGCGCTGCTCTCTCTCTGCCTGCTCCTTCATCCTCTGATACGACTTCATGAGCCAGCCCCGTCCTCCATCATCCACCACGCCCGCTAAGAGCAAGAGAGAGAGAGATAAAGTCACGCCCATAAACTCCATATGAGGCAAAGAATGTTGAAAATGACGGCAAAATATAAACAAATAAGTAAATAAATAGCCTAGTGTGCGTGTCTTACCTTTAGTAGCTGCAGTTCCAGCGCCTTCCTCCGGGGGCAGTCCACTCCCTCCATCCTTCCAATAGGGATTCAGCTCCAGTCTGTGAAGGCCAGCCTGAACGATACAGGGATTAAACGTCACTCTACAACACTCGCATAAACAAGTACACACACACACACACTCATCTCATCACCTGTTCGAGCTGTTGTGCTTTTTCCCGCTCCACATCTTTCTCCAGCTCCTTCTGGGCTCGTTGCTCGGCAACCGATGTCGTCTTCAGGGCCAGGAAGTCAAAGGTCATCCACTCGTCTCTCTGCTGAAGGACCGAACGTTAACTGACGAGTGTTTTAACTCGGATTGCAAAATAACAGATTATCAACTATCAGATTATCATGTACACTTACACCCTCTCGCATACTCTCACACACACACTTATGTACACTTACACCATCTCACATACTATCTAACCCTTTCGCACACTCTTGTACACTAATAACCTCTCGTAATCTCTCACATACTTTCACACTCTCTTGCATACTGTCGCTTACGTTCGCACAGATTCATGTACACTTTCACACTCTCACATACTTTCACACATTTTTCACTTACAGCCTCTCATACACAAAACTCTCCCTTACTTGGCCACTACTGGTCGAGGTGCTCGCGGTCTGAGCCTGGTCCGAGACCTTCCATGCTTTATCCACACTTCCTGTTAGGGGCGGGGCCTCCACCCAACCATCAGAGTCCTGAAAACAATCACCATGGAACATGCGTTACATGCAAACAAACACCAATAAGGAAGGAGTCAGAACAACGCTGTAAGAGCCGAGCCTGACCTCGGAGCTATCGGACGAGCGATCTCCCTGAGACTTCAGCTTCTCTTTCTTCTTCTTCTCCTTCTTCTTTTTTTTGGATTTCTCCTTTTTCTTCTTTTTGCTTTTCACAGAATGGTCCTGCAAAACAACGACAACACCACCACATTTGTCCACATCTGCTTCAGGAGGAGGGGCTTAAATGAAGAAGGGTGGACTGAGAGAGAGTCTTCTGTTTGTATCTAACACTTATGCATTTAAAAAATTTCTATTACAAACACACACACACACACACACCTCACTGATCTGCTGCAGCCGCTGCTCAACATCTGGGAGCATCCAGGTGTCTTCACCTCGAGCCTTCCTCTGTTCCTCTCTCCGCTCCTCTTCCTCATACTTACGCTTGGCCTAAAGAGAGAGAGAGAGGGAGAGGCAAGAAGCAGAAGGACATTTATCAAAGCCTTTACTTTATGGTAGTGTGTGTTTAGTCCGCTGCTGATGTCATGTTGCGCTCTACAACTTCCTAGTTCGGTCCAGCTCTTTTCAGGGAATTTGTTCATTAGTGACGGTCGTTC
>JAQMYG010000003.1:25671736-25685530 GCA_030014215.1 Clariallabes teugelsi
AGTGAGCAAAAAAGTTAATGTCAAGCCCTGATATATATATATATATATATAATATGCTTGTTATGAGAGAGAGAGAGAGAAACCATTCATATTGTGTGAACAATAATTAAAACATGTGTTTTCTTACATTGTGTAATAATGATACATTTTTGTATGTAAAACTTTAAAAAACAAAAAATCATTTAGCATAGTAAAGCAAAATGGATGTATTGGCCAGGAATCGAATGCTGATCAGCTGCTTAGAAGGCAGCTGTGCTCAACAGTATACAGAATGATACCACTGATGCCTGTGTGAATGCTGTAAATGGAAAGATCCTGGAAAATTTTATGACCTAAAATGGTGCATACCAGGAAAGTGAGCCATGGAAGCGCAACAAAAAAAATGTTGAAGTGACTTTAGATGTAGATTAGTACAAGGCAAAAGTTGATGTTAGTGCTCAGTTATGCTTGGGTCAAGGGTTATTTAGCCCTGACAGATGGAGTGAACACAGATACAGGATAATGAGATGCCTCTAAAAAAAAACTTCCTTACACACACACACACACACACACACACACACACACAAATATGTATCTTCCAAGAATTAATCAAAAGTAAAAAAAATAAAAAATCTTGTTTATTCAAGCAGCACTATGATTTGGAAGACAGCCGACTGGACACTTCAGTCATTATGACAAGAAACATCAATTTGCCTCCTTTTGTTTGGCTTAATGGGTAAATAAAATGAATCAGACGCATTTCAGCGAAGACAAGCCACTTCATGCTCCTCCTTTGCATAATAATAATTTAGCCAATTGGATATTATTAAAATCCTGACAAGTCAAGACATTGCTATTATCTTATTTATATCACAGCCTTGTTACATTCTTGAATCTGATTGGTCTGAAGGTGTTAATTAACTTTCTTCAACAGCAGCTCTGACAATGGTGCCGGCTATAACTCATATCACAGGGTTACAATATTAATGCCCTTTAATACATGATCTAATACATTATTGTTTTATAACAACAGCTCATACGTACACTAGGACGTACAGTCCATGCTAGAGCTGTGAGTCATAGCTAGACTGTCGATTCGATTTTATTTTATTTTGGGACACTGATTACATTTCATTGCACTTATAATTACTATTTAACTAGTCTCAAGCAGCTATATTCATTTTAAGTACAAAAACTACTAAAGCTGTCTAATAAATGCTAAAATGCTGTATAATTTGTGTTGTTAATTGTTTGAATGTCATTTCTCATCAGTGTTTCCAGATGGTCAAAAGCAAATAATCTTACAGGGCCTTCAGAATAATCGTATTTTCAGGCAAATTATTGTGCATTGAAAATTTGATTGCAGCACCCCAGACATTGATCGGACATTGAACAGAGACCCAAATTATCGCACCAATAAGATACTTATCATACATCTCACAACATTGTCTTTTCATGTATACAGGGCCTGGAGCCTATCCCAGGAGACTTTGGGCACAAGACACACGAATTAGTTTGGGAGAGACAGTGAATGGAACCTGCATGTCTTTAGACTGTGGGAGGAAACCCACCAAGCACATGAAAACTCCATGCACACAGGAGAGTCGATCCCCCGACCTTGGAGGTGCAAATCGCCAATGCCGACCAATACGCCACCGTGGTGACTATATAATATACAGTACATATACTTATAGGTGCTGTATGACAAAAGATAGCTAAAGGTGCTTACATCATTCTAGTCTCTCTAGGACAAGGCTATAACTTTTGTTCATGAAAGAATTTATTTATTTATTTATTTATTTTTTTTTTACATTTAAGCATTAACTACGGTGTTACCTCATTTTTATAAACTAATCCTAAAACTGAACCCTCAAACCTGAACCATTTGCTGGTGTAGCGTTTTTTCTTTAAGGTTTGTCTCCCTCTAGCGGAGGAATGATGGAGTGCGCTAAATCGCACCGCAACCAAAAAGGTATGCTTGTTGTTGTTGTTTTTTTGGTTACACAGAAATGCAAACGTCACAGAATTGTAATGTTAGATCTGACTCGTCGAGAAATAATAATAAAAACATACTAAATCTACATATTGTATATAGCATGTAGGGCAAAACTATCTTAGAATACTTATTTAAAAATGTACATTTAAAAATGTAATATAAATGTTATATATTTGAGCTAATATTCACATCACATGCTGTTTATATCATAACACATTGTTCTCTCAGCTGCAGAGTGCGAAAAAGTAAAGGAAACTACATTTCCCATAATTCTGTGCAGCTTGATTCCTTGGTAACCGTTTGTTTTCGGGACACCGGCTGCTCTCCGTTTAATAGTTTGTACGTTCGGTAAGTGTTCTCTTGTGCGCATTTAATTAAAGATGTTACAAAATTAAAGTGTTTCAATTGAATGATGAAAAATTAAATAAAATGTACTTTTTAAATATAATTAATGAATTTAGGTAAATATGTTCGGGGCTCCTGTGGACTTTTCTTTTAAAGATCTGACTTCAGTAGAAGGTAAATAAACCAGTTTTACTGTCTAACTTTTTACTTTGCGTTTTTTGTTTACTAAATCTTATGTTTTAAACAGTTTGAAACAGTTAAAATTTTAACAGCGCCAAAATGAACTTATATGCCGACGGCGTGCTTTGATTGGTCCAGACGGTCTCGTGAAGGATTTGGATCTGTAGTCCGGAAGTGATTTTTTCCCCCCCGAAAAGTAAAGAATATTTTAAATTATTTAATGCACACGCAAAAAAAAAAAAGACATATAATTATGTGATATTTATGTGAAATTGCGATATAATTATAATAAGAAAAAAATTGGAGGTATTTCGTAACCCTTTGTATGACTTTCGCTTCCTATCTCCCCGTGCGTTGGTGGTATAGTGGTGAGCATAGCTGCCTTCCAAGCAGTTGACCCGGGTTCGATTCCCGGCCAACGCAGTCAAAATTTTTCACACAGCAAAAAAATAAAACAAACCCTCTTTATTTTCTTTATTCACTTTTTCCATTGTTAACATTTTTAAAGAAGTTAATTAAAAAAATATATATATATAAAATCTAGTCTGTTGCTGTATGAATCCCATCCAAATATCTGTGTTTTCTTCCGCTTAGTGAGGTCAGATGACGGGGGCATCAACCTAAGCAGAAACGCTCAGAGAAAAATGCTCAGACCTCCCTCTCCCCAGCAAAAAGAAAAAAAAAACCATCAATTACAGTATTTATTTTTTTTTTTTTGTATTTTGTGGATTGTGCTTTTTTTTTTATACCAAAGTTCTGACCGCCTGTGTGCATGGAGTTTGCATGTTCTCGCTGTGCTTGTTGGGTTTCTTCCGGGTTCTCCGGTTTCCTCCCACAGTCCAAAGACATGTAGATTGGCGTTCCCAAATTGCCCATAATGTTTGAATGATGATGTTTGGTGTTGATCTGGCAACCCGATGACTCCTTAAGTAACTGCCACAGAAATGACAGATTTACCTCCGGGATGGGGAGTATCCGTCACCCGATGTGGACATGGACAGACCAAAAAAAACAAACAAACAAAGTTTGCATTTGTCTTAAAGCAGATAAAGAGAGAAAACAATGTACTGACATCCTATCCTAAAAACTCAGTAATTCTACTAACCTGCATTGTCGCCATTTCTTTTCAGAGGAAAACAGCAAACACATGCTGAGAAATGCCACTTTTCTCATAATGTCACAGATTAATTGGCATATCGCTCTGACCATCCTGAGAAATTTTGTATTGAACCATGTTAGATAAAGATGGAATTTAATTTCGAACTGCCATGTTTAATTTATTGATAAAAGTAAATGATGATCATGTGTGTGTCAGATGTTCTATCAGAAGAGCCAAACAACGGAGCGCGTGCACCTTGGAGAAACGCGGAGGGGAAGTTCGCTAGTCATGTACTCCGTCTCAACAACAACCTTTTATCGAACTTCACTGGACTCATGGAGACGCTGTGTGCTTTATTCACTGAGCCAAAACGCCTCGCCTGGCTCGACCTGTCCTTTAACAACATCACACACATTCACCTGGTACACATATGCCTTAACACATCTAATGGGTTCTTTACTGAAAGGGTTAGTTATACACCATCAACACCAGTTCTTTCTCTCTCTTTCTCTTTCTGTCTTAGGTCCTTACTGAGCTGGTAGAATTGCGTGTATTGTATCTCCATGGCAACTCTGTGTGTAATTTCTCGGAGGTGGACAAACTTGGGACATTACCCCTCCTGCACACTATCACACTACACGGAAACCGTTTCGAGAATGAGCAGGGCTACAGGTAAAGATCAGGAAAACGCCACACCGCATAACCTGTTACAGTTTTGGTTAAACCTTTCAGATTATTTATGTTTTTTTCATGTGTGTGCTGTTAGACACTACGTGATCGCTACTCTTCCTCACCTGAAGATGATGGACTTCAGTGCCGTCACCAAACAGGAGCGAGTCATGGCCTCTATCTGGAACAGACCGAAGAGGAGCCGCAAACCTACAGATCGCAGAAGAGAAAACATTTAAGGAGATGGCATTTGCATTTAGAAGACAGTAGAGAATTAATTTTAACATTATATGACCAAAAGTATGTGGACACCCGATTATCATACCCATACCTGTATATGGTCAGTGCAGTCTTTGCAAGACAGTTGCAAGAACAAAATTGCATAGAATGTCTGTGTATGCTGTAGCATTACAGATTTTCTTTACTGGAACTAAGAGGCCCAAATCTGCCCTAATTATAACAAGGCCCATGTGTACAACATGAGCTCCAGGAAGACACTGTGTGTTAGGGTTGAAATGGAAAGTTGTAAATGTTCTGCACAGATTCCCGACTGAACTCAATTCAGTGAGCACAAAAATACACACACACACTCCTAAATCTAGTGGAATGCCCCCTCAGATTATTGGAGTTTATTATAACATAAAAAAGGGAAAAACTCTTGAATGAGATGGTTTAAAGAACATACAAGAGTGTGATGGTTAGCTGTACATGCATTTTTTGACCCTGTAGTGTAAGAACAAAGTGGATGGTTTGACATTGAGAGAGGACGTTTTTATGTGTGTGATATAGTTCACAGGAAGCCGTGTTGTGTCTCGCCAAATTTGTCCATTTGTGATTTTTACAGCACAGAGTTAACCTTATTTGTAATGTTTTATAGTATGATGAAAAGGTTCCATTGCCCATAAAACATCCTCTGTCATTGTCCTTACACTTCGTATATGGTAACACTTCCCATAGCTTGTATCCAGACAAATATCCATCCAAACAGCTTGTGACCGCTAAAATGCAAATGTATTTTCTATCTCCTGTCTGTCTCAAGGTCTCTCTATGACTTACATGTTCATGACTGCTTCTTTTGATGTATGGGACGAATGTGACACAGGACACCTTACCAAAAGCCTAAATATCCTCTCTTTGCTGATAATAAACAGAGATCTTCAGACATCGTGTGTGTGTGTGTGTGTGTGTGTGTGTGTGTGTAGTTTGTCCGTCTCTCCCAGTTAGGGCTCAGCGGGAAAGTGTATTAAACAGCAGCGGACACAACAAGCAATAACTTTTCTTCTTTGAATTCATCTTAAAACTTAACAATTCAGACATTCTGAATAGTGGAGTTTATTATAAACTGACAAAGGGAATAAATCTTGAAGGAGATGCTCAAAAATCACACAAGAGTGATGGTTAGGTGTATTGTTATTGTGTATTGTACGTTTGGCCCTATAGTGTATGTAGTGTTCGAACAAAGTGGATGATTTGACAGGGAGACAGGACGTTTTTATGTGTGGTACAATTCACAGGAAGCCGTTTAGTGTCTCTGCGAATGTGTCTATATTTTTTTTACAATTCAGAGCTAATGAGTATTATTAAATAATCAAATCAATGGAAGTGGGGAAGACAGAATCCAAACATACCAATGCACCATAATACTCGACGTCCATGAGTCCCCTAGATCTGCTCTTTTACCTAAGGCAAAAAAAATGTTTGGCTAAACAAATAGATTTTCAGCCTAGACTTAAACACTAAGACTGTGTCTGGCTCCCGAACATTAATTGGAGGGCTATTCCATAACGTTGGGGCTTTGTAAGAAAAAGCTCCGTCCCCAGCTGTAGTTTTCATAATACGTGGTACTGACAAGCAGCCTGCATCCTTTGTGGCGTAGCGGATTGTAAAACACAAGTTTTATGTACCAGTATTTTTTGGGGGGGATTTTAAAATTCTTTTACAAAAATATATTTTAATATTTTAAAATGTTTTTTGATTCTGTAAAGCTGCCTTGTGGCAATGACCATTGTTAAAAGCCCTATATAAATAAAATTTAATTGAAATAATAATAATAAAAGAAAATGTAACATTTAAGGTATATTCCGAACACAACTTTATAAATGTACAAAAATTATGTTAAAAGACGTGTATGCACGCGAAAAAATATTGTTAATAAAGAATTATTCATGTTAGGGCGGCACGGTGGCTTAATGGTTAACGCTGCCGCTTTACACCTCCAGGTTTGGGGTTTGATTCCTGCCTCGGGTCTGTGTGTGTATGGAGTTTGCTCCGTGCTTGGTGGGTTTCCTCCAGGTTCTCCGGTTTCCTCCCACAGTCCGAAGACATGCAGATTAGCCTAACTGGCGTTCCCAAATTACCTGTAGTTTGTGAATGAATGTGTGAGTGTGTGGTATGTGCATGTGTTTGTGCTTATGTGCCCTGCAACGGATTGGCACCCCATCCAGGGTGTACCCCTCCTTGTACCCGTAGTTTCCTGAAATAGGCTACAGGACCTCCATCACCTTGTATACAGGATAAAGCGGTATAAAGAATGATGATGAGTGAAGAAAAGTTTTTAAACAGTATTGTGATTTTTTTAATTTTATTTTATAAAACTGACTACATTTTGTAAACATTTAAGTAGAAGTTTTAAGGTGGATTATAAAATAATTAAAATGTGCAGATGTTTTATTTAAGAAAAAACCCCACATTATTTACACACAAAAATATTTAGCAAAGAATTTTGAACCAGTTTAGCTAAATACCGGAAGTAGTCCTGTTTCCGGAAGTAGCTATAATGGCGGAAGTCGTCACGTTGTTGCCTGGTGTCACAGAAAGGTGTCATGTGACAATCTTTCACGCGAGCAGAAACACTAGAGAGCACGAACAGATCAGTTTGGAATATTTTTCTTTTTTTTTTAAACAAATATATTTTAGAGGGTTGAAACTCCTTCGTATATAAGTTTGACCAAGGAGAAAGCGGAAGTGTGAGTGAGCTCGAGCTGCGATGGGGTGCTGTTACAGCAGCGAGAGCGAAACAGCCGAGCAGGTAAAGTGTGTGTGTGTGTGTGTGTGTGTGTCTTAGCACAGAGAAAACAGAGTTATCATAAATATTCGCTTTTTAAAGTAAGTATATATTTAATTACCAAAGCTAACGTTTCTCCAGCTGTCTTTCTGTGAACACGGTGCTCGGTTAGCTTTGGTGCTAGTTTCTAATCAGTTTTTACAAAAAGCAAAGAGTCACAACTGTGAAGTAATTATTTTTTATTTTTTTTGTAAAAACAAGATAAAATATTGTCATGGGTATCATGAGAGTAATATTTCCTCATCTATCCATTTTATTTAAGCAGTTAATCTAAAAAAGTAGTAGTTGTGTTTGCAAACAGTGCAGTTCCTTTCTGCGCATGCGCACACTCTAATAACTCCCTTCATCATCAAATCAACTGACTCAGGGTTCATTCTAGTGCACTTCTTTTGTTTTCTTTTTCTTTGTTTTTTTTTTTACACTGCCCCCACCAGGTTAAGTGTCCCAGATGCTTGCAGCTTACCCCCCTAATCCCTTATTTTTTTCCTTTTTTTTTTTTTTTAATCACTAGGTCAAAGTTAGGCTAAAGATAGACACCCTAAATCCCCAGCTTGTCCCGAATCCAAACTCAGCTGTAGTTGCGCAACAACAACAACAATAATAATAATAATAATAATAAAATATTTAATTAAAAAACAGAGCTGTCAAATTCTTGCATTTAATTGCTCAGAAGGTTGATTTATTGTCTGTAAATGCAGCCTGGATAGTAGATTACAACATGGCTTATATTATCTTAATGGTTATATCGTTATGGATGCTGCTGTACATCCTGTAATTCATTCTAAATTGTTTCCGTTGTAACAGCTCAGTTCAAGACTATTTGGGACGGAGGGTACGAGTCGGATTCCTGTGCACGAGTGGAGAAAGGTTTAGAGTCTTAGAGTACACCGCTTCTCCCGGTGTAGGGTTCGATGTTCAAGGGTTACATTATTATCCCCAGAGGTGCAATTTAGTTCACAACCAGCTGCAACATATCAACAATATCAAACCAACTCAGACAAATACATATGCACACAATTTTATAATTACAACTTGTCATTAACAGTAGCAACCTGAATAGGAAGCAGTGAGTAAGATGGCGCTTCGGACACGTCCGTTCCTGTTTAGACTTATAATACGGAGTCACAGGAACGTGACTCACGTTAGACCTGGATGTCAAAAACAGAATCATGTAAAGTTTGCTGAAGTAGTGTAATGTTGTAGGAAGCTGTGAACTCTTTTTCATAGCTTTTTCTCAAAACTTTTTTTTTTTATATTTTTTTTTTATATGCACCAGGTTTGGGTGTTGCTCTGTGTTTAAGGCTTTAAATGCAAAGCTTAAGAAGTTGTTAACCTTGTAACCAGGAAACTTGGGATGGAGCCAAGTCTGAGTTGCGTGCCTGACAGATTTTAGGGGACAAACCTGTTTCTGTGTCACCTGTTTAAGGGGCAATTTAGTGTTTATGACAGAAAATTTTTTTTTTACTTCTTGAATCACAGATGAATTAAAATCCGTAATGTAAGTGAAGAGACAGTAGTACATAGTGCATTATGTGTATGAATTCACGACGAGCCGTGGTATTTCACAGGTAGAGCAAGTGCACCCTGCTCGTTGTAGCGAGTAGTTTGTGACACAACTCTATTGGTTTAACCACGATTAAGTTTTTCGTCTCGGTGTGACAGGAAGGAGAGGAGCGCAAGCCGCTGATCCCGCACCCGAACCCAGACAGCAAACCGCCGAACGGGACGGAGAGGAACCCGGCCAACATCTCGTCCACCCGGACGGACGAGCAAGCCCTGCTGTCAATCATCAACAAGACCGCGCAGTGAGTGTGTCTCACAAACACAAACACACAGAAGACAAGGCTGTAAAGATATCTGTGTTAAAGGAAACGTAAGCTGATTTGTTTTTGGCTCTCTCTCAGGAACATTATCGATGTATCAGCTGCTGACTCACAGGGAATGGAGCAACATGAGTACATGGACAAAGCTAGACAATACAGGTGTGTGTGTGTGTGTGTGTGTGTGTGTGTGTGTGTGTGTGTGTGTGTGTGGCACTTCATTGTGTAATGAATTTGGCCAAACATAAAATCTGTATTTATGCTTGAGACAGAGAGTGAAACATTTAAAACAAACATGAAAAAAAAATTGTAACAAAGATGAAACAAATCCCGGTTAAAAAGTATCCTGTTAGACTTCTAACAAGGAAGCATGCGTTATTTTATACACAAGGGGGGTTTAAACCATCTTCAAGCCCCGGCCCCTGAAAGTGTCAGGGGCAGGGCAGTGTTAACTCATGGCAAGTGTGTTAACTTATGGTTATTTCTCTCTGTGTGTGTGTGTGTGACAGCACGAAACTGGCGGTGTTGAGCAGTACTCTAAGTCAGAAGAAGCCGCCTCCTTTGCCCTCTCTCACGTCTCAACCTCACCAAGTGCTCGCCAGCGAACTGGTGCCCAACTCCGACATCCAACAGGTACATACACATTCTCCACAGACATGCGCACACACACACACAAACATAAGTTAAAGATGCAGAGTAAAGTGTTGATTTGTGTGTGTATCTCTCTCTCTCTCTCTCTCTCTCTCTCTCTGTCAGGTGTGTAAGGTTGCAGCGTACACCTACAGTGCCATCTCGCAGATCAAGGTGGACGCCAAAGAAGAGCTGGTGGTGCAGTTCGCTATCCCATGATCCTCTTTCTCTCGCGCTCTCTCTTCCCCATCTCTCCATGCCCAGCTATCTAATTTTCAGCTTTCTAATCAAACACAGGGATGATAAGCCCCGCCTCTCGCTTGTCCTTCATCCAATCAGATACACAGTTTCCTCCTGAGAATGCTAAAAGTTTTTTTTTTTTTTTTTCTCTCTCCCCTTTCCAACATCTAAAGTTAAACCTCATGTTTGCTAACACTTCCCACCGATCGAGCACACGATGGCGATGATGATGATGAGCTCCACCTCTGATTGTCTGGGTCGAGTATCGGTTTTGGTTTGAGTCCAAATTTTTTTATTTTTTTTGCATGACGACTAAAAGTTAAAGAAAAGAATAGCCGCGCTGTCATTTTGTCCAGTTTCCCCCCCATGACACTGTACAGTATATAAAAGGCTGATGCTATGAGCCTAATCTTGCACCCGGTTTCTTTCAAGATTCCTCGATTCAAAGCTAAAATCCAAATATCCCTTCTGTGTGTGGGTTTCTTTTTTTTTTTTTTTTTTTTTTAATCACTTTGGTAAAAACAAAAGAAAAAGCATACAGGAACAGAATGCACTCCACAGCTGCGCTTCTTTATTAACTTTTAATAAACCCAGCAGGTCTAAAGCACCCATGGTTTGTTTGTCCGTGTGTGTGTTGCCATTTAAAAATATTTTCTTCCATTTTGTTTGTTTGGAGTTAGAGAATCATATATGATATGATGTCATCTCCATGCAAGTCATTAGCATTTCTTGCTCCCATTTTTCTCGCCACCTGCCAGGTCACACCCACATCACCTGTCGGCTCGCAAAACAGAGAAGGTGAAGGCTAACGTGATTTATAACACTCTGAGAGGAAAGTGCTGTCTAATCATTAGGCGAACAGTGTATTTGGCGGGGGGGGGGGGGGGGGGGGGCGGATTCGGCCCCCGGGGGCCCCCCCCCCCCCCCCCCCCCCCCCCCCCCCCCCCCCCCGGATTCGTCACGCGTGTGCATGCTTAACCGCTTTGCCGTTTAGTAGGAATGGAAAGGAGGTAAGGACACAGAGAAGGAGAGGTCATATTTACTAAGGTTAATGAGTTAAAACAGAGAGGAGAAAGCTGATTGGATATTGGCTGGTTATCATATTTTTATTTGTGTTATTATTTGTTTTTTATTTTCTGGAATATTCTAAAAGAGCAAAGGAATAGAGGTGGAGCCTTTTCTTCGGAACATGATCTGATGCATTTTGTTCTTCATGCGTTTTGCCAATTTCATAAATGTTCATAGATTAATAAATGTTTTTTTTTTTATTATTAAATTACTTTAAAACTGTTGAACAGCAGAGATGAGTTTACAGAGAGAGAAGGGGACGTGGCTGAAATAGACTATATGATGTATATGATTTTCGGCATGTGTATGCCTTAAACGCGAGCGTGTTTGTGAGTGAATGCGTGAGAGAGAGAATATACGATGCAGCGTGTGTGTGTTCTGTTTGCGAGGAGAAGTGTGCTTTACACGACATCGGACATAGCCGATGTTTTTATCCAGAATAGTGGAAGCACTTTTACCCCTGCCTGATCAGTCGATATTAGGCACGTGCCAATAATCCGTATTAATATTCTGATAACCGGCCTAGATTTGATTATAACCTGCCGTTCTTTAGGCACACTCCGGGAGTAGTGAAGCAGACCAGACTGCATTCTTGGATTCAGTCACGGATAACTGCTAATTAGGTCTTTTATTACGATTATTGTCACATGCCTAATGCCCATAAAGTACACCACTGACTGTTGAACTTCCTTTCCATAATCAAAAACTGTTCGTAATTATTTATTGTTTTTCCTTTTAATGTATTTATGTGGGCTCACACGCGTGTTTGTGTGTGTGTATAATCTTTCACAATGTCACTAAAGGGACTGAACTCGCTGTAGCAATTGTTTTTTTGTTATTTTGCTTTTTTTTTTTTTCGCTCATGTCTCTTTGGTTCGTTACCTACACGTGACTCACAGTGTTTTTTTTTTTTTTTCCTAGCCTAGAACCAAATTGTTTGATTTAAACACTGTTAATACCTGCATATTATTATTTTTGTTTTGTTCTTGAATGAAATGAAGCATTAAAGACTTGTATAAAGAATTTCCAACTGTGTCTTCCTTTCTGAGTAATGGAATGTCCACAAAGGACGTGACGTCCACAAAAATGAGTAGCACTTTAATCTATACGTGTGATCTAACAAAGGTGAAGGGCCAATATTAACCATACTGCATATTTCGCTTGTAATCAGGATGAAGTACACTTCTGTTGAGAATTTTAACATAAAATTTTATTGTGTTGAATTAAAAACCCCAAAATGCCCCCAAGTCCACCAGACTTGGAACACAAAATACGAACAACGCCACACAAAGGCTGAATTAAATTACTTCTCAAAAATGTATCTCATTCCAGCTTATTCCACCGAAGCCCAAATCTCTCCCTTATTCCCGTGATCATTTTACCAATGATTCTATCACACTCTTATCAGTTCCTAGTTCTCAGTGCTGAATGGTAGCAGCCACAGGTGAGTGTGTTGACTCTGCACAGCGTGTGTGGGTGTGTATGAAGTATATCTGGAGGCTGTTGCCATGCAGAGTGAGTTTTAAGATTTTGTAACTGGATCCTTAGAGATTCTGCTCAGCACCTGTTAATGCTGGAAAGCCAAAAACACGTCGAGATCCAGTCCTGCTGAAGGGTTGGAATCTCTCAGGGAAACTCGATCAGTCTTTTGAACACTGATAAGATCTCCAAAATTTTCGTTTGTGCATCTCCAAAATGCACAAACGAGCTAACGATATGAAGTGGATGGAAAAAAGTAATCTTTATCTTCTACAGCAGGAGGTTTATCGGATTAAACTTGAAGCGCGTTGATGATACGATCTATATCCAGTGCACTCTAAATGAAAATCTATTAAAAAATACAAAAAGTTAGAAATGTTTAGAAATACCTCTTTATCCTGTGTACAGGGTTGTGGCGGGCCTGGAGCCTATAACCAGGACACTTAGGGCATTAAGCAAGGTACACTCTGGACAGGGTGCCAATCTATCGCAGGGCACACACACACACTCATTCACACACTCAATTCACACACTATAGGCAATTTTTTTGGGAATGCTAATTAGCCTAATCTGCGTGTCTTTTGACTGTAGAAGGAAACCGGAGAACCCGGAGGAAACCCACCAAGCACAGGGAGAACATGTAAACAGAACAAGAAGAGTACAAGAATTAATAAATATTTATGGTTAAAGTTGTATTAAAACCTGATGAAGATTTAACCAATCACAAAAGACACAGAATCCTTACAACCAATCAGAATGCAGAAGTCGGGATTTGCTGGAAAACGATGGGAAGTGTAAATAGTTTAAAAGTTTTATGCAAACATGTTAATTAATAAATAATCATAATAAGTGTTAACTGTTTTGACTTCATATGCAGTAATCCCGCCTTCATACTCTAGAATCGGCCCACATTCCACAATCACTGAAGATCTAATCTGTCACAGACGGGTCCGAATTCATGTAATCAATCATAAAGCAGACAACGGTTTGTCAGAAAAAAATGGAGGCCCGTATTCACAAAGCTTTTTAATCCTAAAAGTGACGAAATTCTAAAAAAATTCTTAGAATTATGAAATTTTCTTAGAATTTCCCCTTAATTTTAGGATTAAATCTTAGTAAAGATAAAAATGATTCAGAAAACATCTTACTCCTAAAAACAGCTCCTAAGGTAAAAATTGTTAAGAGTAGAGAGGAGGACTTTTAAGAGGCTTAAGAGTTTCTATAG
>JAQMYG010000003.1:25709444-25721609 GCA_030014215.1 Clariallabes teugelsi
TACAGTATAAGACTGTAGAGGCAGTGTTATGATATGAGGTTGCTTGTGTTGGTCAGGTTTCGGCTCAGCAACGTTATGTCGCCATAAAATGATGTCAGCCAAAGACCTGAATATAATGAATGACCAGGTTTTTCCATCAATGGATTTTTGCTGCTGGCACGGGCGTATTCCAAGATGACGATGCCAGGATTCATCGGGCTCAAATTATAAATGCGTTGGTTCAGGAAATGTTCATGAGACATTTTCACACATAGTTTGGCCACCTTGTCTTTGGGATGTGCTGGAGAAGGCTTTATGCAGCGATCCGACCCTACCATCATGCAATCTTCAAAGAATTCTGTTTTTCTGATTTTGACATTAGACACTTGTTTAGTGACATTGCGTAAAAAGACAAATAGAAGCCGATCGCTCTGGGAGTCTGATCGTTGCTGAAGCATTAATCCTTTGTCAGGTGAAGAGAGTTATCTCCGACACTCTGATAAAACTGCTAGCTGTTTTGTGGATCACCATACCGGTCAAAATAGAAGCAGGTGTGTCATGTCTTGTAACTCTCTCTGTCCTTCTGACAGTTATGGCGCTGCATCCAGTGAAGGAGGAGGCGCTTCTGGTGTGGGTATGTCCGCCTTATCGCTTACGTCTTTTAACTGCTTTTATTATCAGAACGCATCCTCGATATACAGTCTGATACATGATGTACTGTAAAATGTTCTCTGCAGATTAACGAGCTCGGGCTGGGTGAGCCCGTGCAGAGAGTCTCACACCTGCAGGATGGAAACCTACTACTGAAGCTCGTGTGTAAACTGTAAGTCGTGTTACAAGCGAGAATTTCTGTACATTTATTAAAATCTTGGACAATAGTTTTTCTAATAGACATATTTGCTGATTGGTTGTTGCAGAAAAGGGGAGGAGCCTAGCCAAGCTCCTGTGCACCTGCCTCAAGCAGAAAAGCTGTCGCTCGTCTCTGACTTCCTCCACAGTAAGTTTAACTTTACAGATGTCCGACTGTCTGGTTGCCTGTCTAGCCGTCTGTCCCTTTCTGAATTTATGTGCTGATCTCCTCCTCCTCCTCCTCTTCTAGATGTGTGCCATGTCGAAGAGTGTATCCTCCTCACACTGGCCAAGGGGAAGATGTTGGAACTGGAGCTCACCAAGGTGGGCGTGTGCACAAACCAGGGCATTTTAGTGACACAAAGTTTAAAAAGATTAAATTTGATAAGCAGATAGTTTACAGGGTCTATTTGTGTCTTTGTGGCTGTGCTGGATTTAAAGGAGTCGGCATATTAGCTAATAAACTGAAGAAATAAACACACATAGCTTATGAGAGAAAGCTATGTACTTATTTTTTGAAAAAATAAAAGCTTTCAGCAGTATATAAACTTTAAATATTAGTAATAATTAATACTGTGTGCGTGTTTTTAGGTTGTATTGCTCCTGTGCCATTATGGACTTGTTACCAGCGGTCTGGTCCCCAAAGTGAAACTTGAAACCGAGGTAACAATCATATGAAATGAGGTAAAGTTTCCAGAAGAGTGTTGATGTTTTTACAGAAATAACATTTTAAGATCTCTCTCTCCTCTCTCTCTCTCTCAGCTGCAGATGGTCACCATGTTCCGTTACATTCAGCAGGAATCAAGTGGTCTGTCCCTGCGTGATGGTTTGGACAAACTCCTCACCACAAGCTGTAAGTGTCTGTCCGCTAAAACTAGTGATGCACCGATAGAATTTTTTTGTCTGAGCGTGGTACGAAAAGAACGTTTTGGAATGCCCCACTTTGCTCTGGAAACCCTTTCTAGGATGGATAAGTGTTGGTTTCATAAGTGCACTATGTTATTATACATAATAATGTATTTGATCTATTCTAACTAAGTCGTATATTTTATTGGGTAGGAGATTGCCTCATTTCTCTTTGTTGGCTCTTCACATCTTCACATTCACAATATAAGCCACAGTGTTTAATAGCAGTTTTTGTATTTATTTATTTTTGTCAGATCGAGTTCACGTTCATCGTCTCAGTTCAAACACGTCATATCCGTGTGATCTCTGCTAAAATTGCATCCATTGTTAAACATGTATATATGCTTGGGATTTTGTTTTGGAGGACAACATGCAGTTAGACAACTCTACTGTAGCTGTTTTAACAACTATGGCTATGAAATCCCCGTGCTGTCAGTGATGACTGACATCATTGCCCTACACGTGGGCAAAAAGTCGCATGGATTTCGATCTGCCCGTTCTCTTTCAAGTCACATGTTTGTGTATCGTATCCAATCTAGAACCACACATGGAAGTGACTCCGATACGACCTGACAAACATCGGACTTGTGTGTTCAGACCGCCATAAAAAAAAAATCTGATCTGTGTCTCATTGGATTAAAGGGAAAAATTGCAATTGAGTCATTGTTGGCTAGTAATGTGAACGTAGGCTTGGTGCTCCTTCAGTACTGTGGAACTCGCTCATAATCATCATCAGCATCACAACATTATGTGCTGAAGTCGCAATATAAATTAAGCAGGAGAGAAAAAATGATTTAAAACAAGACAAAGATGTAAAAAAAATTTAATCTGACGCTACCTGATACTGGTGTTGGTTTCAGTGCAACTTTAACCAAAACCACGATTCTTCTTGGGTCTCCAGGAACACAGAGACGAGTCTTTAATTATAACACGCTAATTTAAGACATTAAGCTAAAAAGTTATATTTTACATTAATTTTGTCTGTCTTTTTTTTTAGCTCTCATCCACAACTCCTCTGTGAGCAGCGTGTCGTCCTACAGCGACGACGGCTCGCCCTTTTTCACCCGCACGCGCTCCTCTCAACTCGTCACCTTCGTCGAGCTCGACACCGTGGCCTCCAGCTCATTCGTCGGGTAACGGATCTTCACCATATGCCCCATTCGTGTTATCACTTTCGCCTGTCTTTGAGTCTGTGTTTTAATTATTGTGTGTGTGTGTGGTGCAGCTCTCCGTTACAGGACATGATGAGCACGCCTCAGGTGCAGGTGAAGAGGCTGCGTAAGGAGTTGGCACGTGAAGAGGACGTACGAGACGAGCTGGAACGCGAGCTGGCCGAGCGCATCAGCCTCCTCTCAGAGAAAGGTAAATGCAAAAAAAAAAAACACTAGTTTTCATGTTAAATAAAGGATTATAGAGTGTGTTGAAAAGTTGAACTAGAAAAATAAACAAAGTCTGAAAACATTAAGCGTTTTAGTGAATGAGGATATTAATATGTAATCTCTCTTATACAGAGGGACAGATCAGTCAGCTTCAGCACAGGCTTCAGCGCTTGCAGAGGGATCAGGAGGACATGGAGAAGGAGCACCAGACTACTCTGACTGAACTGCAGCAGAAGATCGATGGGTAACTACTGTTTTAAGTCTGATCTTGATAAACCACACTAAAATCTAGCCTGAATCACCATTAAGACATACTGTATGTGTGTTTATTCTTTTTTTTCCCCACTTTTTTTAGACTTCTCGCACGTGTGCACGAGCTCTTAAAGCAATCCCGAGACCTTAAAACAGACAACACTCAGAAAGAGAGACGGATCGATGAGTTGACGGAGGAGAACGGCACACTCGCCGCACAGGTATCGTCCTCGTTGTTATTTATCGCTGTTTTTTTGTTTTTCCTCCGGTGCAAGACCAAGATTTATAGTCTTTAATAATAGTCGTGCTTTCTTATGTCATCATTATTCTGCACTGTCTCTGGTTGCACCAGGTGAGAAACGCCTTCACCCAGCTCACGAGGGCAGAGGAGAAAGTCTCTGAACTCACAGAAGCGCATAATTCGTCCGAGACGGAGTGGGGGAACAAGATGGATTTGCTGCAGAGAGAGCTAAACCAGGCTCTAACCGAGAGGGTAGATACACACTTATTTAAAAAAAAAAAAAAAAAAAAAGGAACATTTCAACACCAAGAAATTTCTATCTTGGTTTAACTAACTGAAATAGCCACCACTTTGTTAAATGTACAGGTATGAACATGATTAAAAAATATGGAAATATAAAACCTCTTACTATAAATAACAGTTTAGTGGATTGAAGAAAAAAAAAAGCATACAGTAAAGGTACTGTTGATCATATTTACATGAGAGCGTTCAAATTATGATGTACCAAATAAGGTCTAGTTGATGAGAACCTATTTTAATACTAGATGTGCCCACGACCCATAAGCGCGTATTTAAAAATGTACAGCGCCGTCTGTTGAATTTTAAGAACTAATCTTTTTTTTCCTTTCATTTGAAGGTCGGGGATTTATTTTTTTATGTTTATGTGTTACCTCAAGCTCGGCCAAATACGCCTGTAAAAACCCTATTAAAATTCATTCAGTAGTTTTTACGTGACGTGTACACAAACAGACAAAAACCGTCTTGATGTGTTCTATTACTCATCTTGCGTTTCACAAATATCTTAAATGTACAGACACGCCAATGCAAAACTACTGTTTTATTATATGTATAGATACTGTATATTGGAGTGTACTGTACTCCAACCAGTCATACCATTTAAAACCACTGACGGATGAAGTGAATAACCCTGGTTTTGTTATAAGGTGGTGGACGTGGTGGAAGCGTAAAAAATAGCACTTAAGCATATGCACAGCTTTAAGAAAGAATAAATTATAATGTTTAGATGATTGATCTCCAGAATGGTAGGTGTAGGGTGTTCCTTGTGTGCAGTGTTTAGTACCTGCCAAAAGTGGTCCAAGGAGGGTCAACTAGTGAATCAGCAACAGGCTAACTCACGGGCACCCAGGGCTCACCTACATAGATGGCAAAAGCTAGTCTGTCTAGACCACAAAATGTTGAAAGTCAAGCGTTGTTCAGGAATGGTTTGAAGAACATGACGGTGTTGACTCAACCTTAAAATTTCTGACATTTTTTTGTGATATAAGGGGATCTCCACAGTCTTAGGCAGGTGGTTTTTAAGGTCATGATCGGTGTATAGCGTAACTGACTATTCACATGTCTCTTAAATAGTACTAAACATCCAAAATTGCCATTTTCTCTGTCTGTCCTGACATCTGTCTTTTCCCCGCATCATTGTTCAGGAATATCTTACTGAGCAAATTCAGATCTTGGAAGGAAAGATTTCCGTTTTGGAGGATGAGCTCGCTAAACTCTCCCAGCAACCACAAGAGAGAGGTGAAGTCCTGGGACCCATTGTAGAGGTAGGTGCTGTGGTCCTGACTGGCATTATGAAACTTGGTCAAAAAGTTAAACATCTGTAATTTCGTTTTGAGGTCCCTGAGCATTTTGGAGTAAAAATGTTACAGCTTTTAACAGAACTGTGGACTGCTCTTTTTTTTCTTTCTTTCTTTCTTTTTTTGCTAGATTATGCAAAACGTTTATTTTTTTTTTTTAAAGAAGTAATTTTAAATTAAATCAGCCAGCACCATGTTGATTTTGAGAGATTTTTATCCTGACTATCTACTGATGACTGACTGCTTATAAAAGTTAACTTCATTGTTCATCACATACTTCCCAACGCTTGTGTTATTAGTATTACTTTTGTAAGATGTTTTGTTTCAGCTTTGTTTTTTTAATTTAAAAAAATGTTACTTCTTATATCTGCAGTGGGAAAAACTGAACCAGGAGCTCGCAGACTTAACTCTAAAGCATTCCCAACTCCAAGAAACCATTTCCCTTCTTGAGAAGGAGAAAAAGGACATTGAAACACTATTAACAGAAGAGAGAAGTACGTTTAAAAAGGAAACCCTGCAATTGGAGGGACGCATTTCCGATCTTCAACAGTCGATTAACAATTTACAAGCTGAGAAGGAAGCTCAGGAACAAGCCTCCAGGTCTAAGCAGGAAAGTCTTATGTCGCAGATAGCAGGTTTGGAAAATGATTTGGCTCATCTTCAACAACTAGAAATTCAGCTAACGGCAGAGATCGCCACATCCACCGAGCTTCGACAGCAACGTGTAACGCTCGAGGCTAAGGTCACGGCCTTGGAGGGTTTGGTTAATATGCTACAATCAAAGTGTGAAAACATGGAGGCTGAAAATACAACACAGCAGGAAGTTCTTAATGCTGTCAGGGCTGACCTAAACCACGCCCAAATTTCTCTTGCGGAGTATGAAAAGAAGTTGGCCGACCATCATAAAGTGGTCGAGGACAACACCTGTCTCCGAGCCAGAATCTCTGCTCTGGATGATACCGTTGCAAATCTGCAAACTGAGATTGGTGTTGAGAGACAAAGAGGTGATGAACTTCTTACAGCGAAAGAGGAGCAGAAAGTTTCAATGGAGGAAAAGTTTCAAAAACAGGAGCAAAAAGCTCATGAGATGTTTGCTGAACTAGAGACTCTGAGCCAAGAACTTCGCAAACTGAAGCATCAGAAACTTGATGCTGAATCATGTATAGAGAAGTTAACCCAGGAAGGAATAGACCTTAAAACCATTATGGCACAGGAGCGAGATCAAAGCCAGTCCCACCTGGCTTTACTAAGCCAGGCCAAAGAGGAGAGGGAGATGGAGCTTCAGCAAATTATAACACAGAATCAGAGCAAAATATCAGAGTTACAAAGTAATATTGAGGAAACTGTCGAGTCACTACAACAAAGCGAATCTGAACTGACGATGCTGAAAGAAAAAATTATTTCCAAAGATGGAGAACTCGTCACACAACAACAGGAACTGGCCCAACTTCAGAATAAAACAGATAATTTGCAAAGGCAACTCATGGAGGTAGAAGAGCTTTCACACAAATTGAGCCAGGATGTGGAGTCCAAAGATCGAGAAGTTCAGCACTTAAAGGTGGCGCTCGACCAGAAAGAAGGAGAGATCCAGTCCCTTAAGGTCAGCCTTCAGTCGGTTGAGATAAAGTCTGCTGAAATGCATGCACTTCACCAGAAGGAACTTGAAGACCAGACGCATGTTATTGCAAACCTGAAGTTGCAACTTGCCGAAGCTGAGAAACTTATCTCTGAGAAAGTTAAATCTTTGGAAGATCTCGCTCAGCAGTTAAAGGACTTGAAGGAAGAACTTTCAGTTGAAAGGCAGAGAGTTGCTACCTTGGAAAATAGTTTCAAGGCTTCAGAAGAGGCCCATGAACTCCATGAGCAGACGTTGAGACTGGAGGCTTCACAACTGCAACAAGAGATTGGTGTACATTTAAAGAAGATAGAGGAGTCATTAAATGAGATTAGTTCCCTCAAAGAAGAAATGTCTCGCCAACAAGAACTTGCACTCGAAAAAGAGAGAGAGCTTTCTGTTTTAGCAGCACAGAACAAATCTCTGGAGGAAAGCTTTGCTCAGCTTCAGAATAAACTAGCAGATGCCACCACGCTAGCTACAGAACGACAATCGGAGCTTCTCAAGCTTCAAGAGGAAGTTCGGCGTCAAGAGAATCTCAGAGCAAAAGCTCAGGAAATTGAGGAGACTCAACGTAAAGAGCTTCAAAGAGAGGTAACTGAACTTCAAGACAGAGTTCAGGAGCTTACTAGTCTCGCTTCTGAAAGAGAAATCCAACTTGGTTCTCTTTGTGAAAAGATGAAGGAACAGGAAGACTGCAACCAGAAACTCCTTAAAAAATCTGAAGAAGCTCTTCAGAAAGAACTTGAGAAAGTAGAGGACTTGAAGGGAAAACTCGAGTCTGCCAAGTATCAGACCGCAGTTAAAAATGAGCTTTTGGAATCGACGGAGGAAAAGCTGAAACAACTGGAGCTCCTGTACCAACAGAAAGAGGCTGTAGCAAATGAAGCTTGTCAGGCCAAGGAAACTTTGGAGAGAACAGTGGCTGAGCTTTGCAGCAAGCAGAAGCAAGATTTGGATGGGTACCAGCAAGATCTAGAGACCTTGAATAAGGAAAAGGAACATCTGTGTTTGGTGAAGGAGTCTCTCCAGAGTGAGTACCAGACCTTGCAGGCAGAGAAAACTGGGCAGCATGAGGAGTTAAAAGCAGTTAAGTTCAAGCTGCAAGAAAACAAGGATAAGTTTGAAAACGAACTGGAGATCTTGAAGAATGAGAAGGATCAGCTCACTTCAGTGAACCAGTCCCTCCAAACAGAGTGCACAACTTTACAAGTAGAGAACAAGGAACAAAAGGAGACCCTGATCTCTCTCAAGGCAGAACTGCAGAGTGTCCAAGATGGGTTCCGGATAGAATTAGAAACAGTGAAGAAGGAACAGGAACATCTTGGTTCTGTGAACCAGTCTCTTCAAAGTGAGTGTGAAAACCTCCAGGAAGAAAGAACTCTGCAAATGCAGGAGATGAACGCCCTCAGATCTGACCTACAGCAAAGCCAAGATAAGTACGAGAAAGGTCTGGAAATCTTGAAGAATGAGAAGGAACATCATGCCTCGGTGATCCAGTCCCTCCAGAGTGAGTGCCAGAACCTGCAAGAAGAGAAGACTCTGCAACAGAAGGAGGTGAACTCCCTCAGGGGTGATCTGCAGGAAAGCAAAGGCAAATACGAGAAAGATCTGGAAACCTTGAAGGGTGAGAAGGAAAATCTTGCCGCAGTGAACCAGTCCCTCCAGAGTGAGTGCCAGAACCTGCAGGCAGTGAGAACAGTGCAAGAGGAGGAGTTAAATGCCCTCAAGTCTGACCTGCAAGCCAACATGGATCAATACCAAAAAGATCTAGAGGCTCTAAAGAGTGAAGAGGTGCACCTCTCTTCTGTGAACGAGTCTCTTCAGACTGAGTGCCAAACTTGGCAACTGAAGGCGAAGGAGCAACAGGAGACACTGGATGCTCTCAAGGCAGACCTACAGAATGTCCAAGATGGGTACAGACAAGAGGTAGAAACTTTGAAGAAGGAACAGGAACACCTCTGTTCTGTCAACCAGTCCCTCCAGAGTGAGTGCCAGAACCTGCAAGAAGAAAAGACTCTGCAACAGAAGGAGGTGAACACCCTCAAGGATGATCTGCAAGAAAGCAAAGACAAATACGAAAAAGATCTGGAAACCTTGAAGAATGAGAAGGAACATCTTGCTGTAGTAAACCAGTCGATCCAGAGTGAGTGCCAGAACCTGCAGGCAGTGAGAATGCGGCAAGAAGAGGAGCTAAATGCCCTCAAGTCTGACCTGCAAGCCAACAAGGATCAATACAAAAAAGATCTAGAGGCTTTGGAGAGTGAAAAGGTGCATCTCTCTTCTTTGAACCAGTCCCTTCAGGCTGAGTGCCAAAACTTGCAGGAAGAAAAAACTGTGCAACAGGGAGAGCTGAATACCCTCAGGGCCGACCTGCAAGAAACCAAACAAAACTATGAAAAAGATCTGGAAACCTTAAAGAATGAGAAGGAACATCATGCCTCTCTGATCCAGTCCCTCCAGAATGAGTGCAAGAACCTGCAGGAAGAGAAGACCAGGCAACAAGACGAGGTGAATGCCCTCAGGGTTGATCTGCAAGAAAGCAAAGACAAATATGAAAAAGATCTGGAAACCTTGCAGAGTGAGAAGGAAAATCTTGCTGTAGCAAACCAGTCGCTCCAGAGTGAGTGCCAGAACCTGCAAGAAGAGAAAACTGTGCAACAGCAAGAGATGAACGCTCTCAGGGCTGACCTGCAGGAAACCAAAGAAAAATATGAAAAAGATCTAGAAGCATTGGAGAAACAGAAGGAAGATCTTTCCTTAGAGAAGCAGAATCTCCAGGCAGAGAAAATGGAGCAACAGGAGAAGTTAAATGCCTTCAAGACTGATCTGCAAGAAAACAAAGAGAAATTTCACAAAGATCTGGAGACCCTGGAGAACGAGAAGAATCGCCTTGCTTCGGTGAACCAGTGCCTTCTTATAGACCTTGAGGCAGTCCAGAAGGTGCAAACAGAACTGGTGACCGTCAAAGAAGTCGCCCAACAGCATGAAAATGAGCTTGAAATACAAGTTGCAGAGCTACAAGTGAAGATTGAGAATTTTTCAACACTAGCTAATGAAAGAGATGCTGAAATAAGTCATCTTCACTTAAAAATAAAGCAGCAAGAAGCTTCAAGAATCAGCGCTGAAGAATCCGAGAAGGCTCTAAGAACTGAATCGGAGATGAAGGTCGCTGAACTTCAAGTCCGGGTTGTAGAAACATCTAAACTCGTATCCGAAAGGGAATCCGAGCTGACTTTGCTTCAAGATCAGGTTAAGGAGTCTGAGAAGCAGAAGCAAGATGCCTGTCAGGCTAACGGAGTCTTGGAGGACATGCTTTCTGAGCTGCGACTCAAGCGGAAAGAAGAGCTTGAGGAGTTCCGTCAGCAACTGGAAGCATTGGCTAAGGAGAAAGATGCCCTTACCAAGGTCAACCTGTCCCTCCAGGCACAACAGGACGCTTTGAATGACCTACAGAGCGGCTTGCAGCAGGAAATGAAGACACTGAAAAAAGAAAAGGAGCATTTGTCTTCTGTTAACCAGTCGCTTCAGCGGGAGTGTGAAGCCTCTCAAAAACTCGGATCAGGGTTCGAGGCGAAGCTCAAAGAACAGAATGAATCGATCCGGACGATGAAGGAAGCTATCCATAAGAAAGAGAAGCAGAACCAAGAACTGCAGGAGCAGCTCAAGGTGAAGGCGGAAACAGTGGAGCATTACAAAGCACAGGTTAGAATCATCTGATAATTATTTATTTATTTTTCCCCCCCTCCTTCTTTGTGGTACCAGGTGGAGTTTTTCAGATTCAGAGCATCACTGGTTTCTCTTTGCGGTTTCTGTTCCTTATAGGTAGAAAAAGCAAAAACCCATTACAATGGTAAAAAACAGCAACTCCTGGAGGAGCAGGAAGCACGACAGAACCTCCAGGCTTCTCTGCAATCAAGCGAGAATGAGGCAAAGGCATTGAAAGCTGAGCTAAAACTGGTCTCCATGGAGCTGGAAAAGATGAAGGCATCAGAGAAAAGTTTGTCGTTAAAGGTCACAAGTCTGGAGACGCAGGTACATGAATCGTCCTTCAACTTATTTCATTCCAGATGTTAATGTGGCGTTAAGCAAAATTAGCCAGGTGTAATTGAATGTCTTGGATTATCATTGCCAAGTTTTTACTTAATAATAATAGTGCAATAAACGCGCAAAGTGTATTGCAAGGACATGTTTTGTGTATATTTGATGGTCTGTGTTTAAGAAGTTTTCTGCATGTTATCAAAGACATATTTTTTTGGTTTTGTTTTGTAGTTGGATTACGCAGACCGACAGTTAAGAGCGCTGCAAAAACAGGGAGGCCAGAGCGACCAGGTGAAGCACCGAGAAAGCGTTTACGTGAAAGTTCCTGAAAAGCGTCAGAATGACAGCACAGACAGTCTGGACCTCGACCTGGACGATTCTCTAAACGGGTAAAGTTCTGGTTTCTAGTTGTCTGTGCGTTGGCCCATTTTGCCAAGCATTTCTTGACTGTCACAAAAACTGTGTATATCGACCTGACTAATGTAATCTTCCTTCCGTCTTTCTTACTCTCTCACTTTGAGCAGCAAACACTCGGTGCCTGGTGAGGCCAGCACTCCCTTGGTCCGCAGTTCCGAACGATTAGCAGCCAAGCGCCGTGCTCAAGATGGAGGATCTCTTGAGACACTGTATTTCACTCCCATGATGCCTCGGGGCAAGGCGCGCAACACCGCAAACCAAGATCACAAATTAGAAAGCAGCATCACATCACTTGGCGAGCTAACTCTTGATTCAGCGCGGAAGCCGAGCTCTTCGGTCCAGAGACGACGCACCACACAGGTCATCAACATCACTATGACTAAGGTGAGGGAAAAGTTACAGTTGTACATGTCGTTGCTTTATCATAGCAGCGTGGTATGCGTCCCAGTGTGCGCTGTCCTGAACGTCTACCTCACAGTCTGAAGGACATGTTACTTTTGTTGACTCTTTATTTTCATACCCGGAGATTAGTGGCGTATTAACTGCTATAATTAATTTGTATATAAATATTTTTAAAACGGTCGTACTCTTTGTAGAAAACTCCTCTAGGAGGCGCTGCAGAAGCAGACGAATCGTTCTTCAGCCTGCACTCGGCTCAGTCCCAGCCCAATCTCGCTTCCCACAAAACTCGCCCGGTCTCAGCAGAGATCTTTGAGGATCCCAACAAACTTTTCAGCCTTCCTGGGTATCGCCGCAGCAATGCTCATGGCACTGTTCCTCCACGCGGTGAGAGATGCATTTAACTGTATTTATCTTTCGGTTTGTATGTTTCTTTGTCCATGCCGGGGGGGGGGGGGGGGGGGGGGGGGGGGGGGGGGGGGGGGGGGGGGG
>JAQMYG010000003.1:25780913-25794347 GCA_030014215.1 Clariallabes teugelsi
ACACACACACACACACACACACACACACACACACACACACACACACACACACGTATACTAAAATAAAAAAAACTGTAATTATTATATAATTATAATTTGATATAAATATTAATAATGATTAGTAATTTGTGTCTTTTCATTTCGATTCGAAAGAACCTCTCAGAGGAAAAGTACCGCCCCCTGAGTTCCAGGCTTGTGATTGGTCGACCCAGGTGGAAGCTGCTCTTTGAAGAGATAGGCAAAGCCAATCAGCAGTAAGTACTGTAACTAGCAGATTAGGAACATAATATACTAACAGAATAAATCTGTTTTGTACGAGTCTATAGAGATAATGTTTACAAAAAAACAAATCACTATCATGAGAAATTAAATAATTACTTTTATTAATCTACTGGAAAATTCATATAATCATATGGATTCATTATCATCTACTGGACAATTTTGACCTGTGAGATAAAGTTATTTAATAACTTTAATATTAAACAACAATAAATATACAGACAAGGCACTGACGAGCAGTTAACCATTAATACACAAATAATTAGTATTCCGTAATGGTAATAAGAAGCATATTTTTAATCAGTATAAGTTTTACTTAAATGGTTCTACAAGCACAATCCGAACAAATGAGTGGAAAAAATTACTGTATGTACAAATACTTAAACTAACACGAAAAGGCTGTGAACTTTACTGCTTTTCTGTCGGTTCTCATTCAAATTTGCAAGTGTGCCCTCTTGTGGTGCACAAGTTATTATCAGTTAATACAAGGAGGGTTTAAGTCAAAGCCGGACTGTTGATTGTGCAGAATACCAGAACAGATATAAGAGTAAAAACTCTAAATCCCCTGCTACTCTAATGCACTTATCCCAGCGTCTCACTAGTGCTCGGACACCATCAAGACGCGTCTCTTCCACAAATTGGCGACAAATTATCCGTCTATTTTCAAGAATCAGGTGTTCCACTCGCTGAATGTTTTTTTTTCTTTGATGATTATTTCATCTTTTTTTTTTTTTTCACAGTAAGAAAGTGGGCGTGTTCAGCTGTGGCCCTAAAAATGTCTCCAGAGAGCTACACAAACTCTGTAACTCGTTCTCGTCTTCGACGACCGTCTTCGAGTACAACAAAGAGTCGTTCAGCTAACACCCCCTGAATGAGGTGTGAAACAAAGCGCAAGAAATGAACACAGGACACTTTCCAGGAATCTCCAGGAGGTTAACCAAGAAAGAATCTTTTACAACCAAAGGATTTTTAAAGAACATTTTATTAAAGTTTGTTTTTTTAATTGTTACTCTTTATGTATTTAAATTTAGATTTTGAGTGTATGTATAAAAATGTTACTGTTTTGTAGAATTATTTAAGATTTTTAAAAAGTTTTTTGTACTTTTTTACATTTGGAAACTTTTTAAGAAAGATGAACATCTAATAACAGAGTCAGAGCGACCCTCAGTACACACTCCTGACTCTTGACTCAGTACAAACTGCTTCTTTTGTCAAATTTCTCAGACTTTCAGACGTGTGAGAACGTATTATAGACTTTTATACACATTTTTATCAAATTAAAAATGAGGATTAAAAAGAAGACATTGTGTGATAAACTGTTAATTTTAACACTATTATAATGGATTTCATGTTTTTTAAGCCTCATTTCTGTGTGTGTGTGTGTGTGTGTGTGTGTGTGTGTGTGTGTGTGTTTACTGAGCAACAGTATGTGGATCTTACTGTATAATCATTAATTTAAATGCTTGAATAACATTGTATCTGTTTATTTTATTTACACAATAAGCATTAGATTAATGTACAGTACACTCTTTGGGTCTTGTGTGTGTGTGTGTGTGTGTGTGTGTGTGTGTGTGTGTGTGTGTGTGAGAGAGAGAGAGCTGATTTATCCATGTTTATGTGTATTTAAAAATTTATTTAGTAATGTGTATGTGGTATGTGTTTAAGTGTGTGTGTGTGTGTGTGTGTGTGTGTGTGTGTTGAATTATCCATTTAGCTGTGTGTCCGTGACTGTTGTGTGTTTGTTCCGTTCAGTTGTCCGTTTATGTGTGTGTGTTTGAGCTTGTGTGTATGGATTTGCATTTAGTAATCTTTTTTTTATATGTGATGTGTGTATTCACTTATCTTTGTGTGTGTTGAGTTGTCCGAGTGTGTATGTGTGTAAGCATTTGCACCTAGTAATGTTGTGTGTGTTCACTTTTGAATGTGTATGTATGTTTGCTTTAATGCTCATATGTTCATACAGTACAAGTTTAAGAAGTGTACCCTGATACGTGTGTGTGTGTGTGTGTGTGTGTGTGTGTGTTCAGAGTGTGGTCTGATACGAGGCGGTGTCCTCCTCCTCCTCGCTGCTGTTCAGCAGTGGTTGTTTCTCTCCGTATCCGTGCTTCCTGTTCCCTCGGCGACGCGTCGTCATGACAACCTTTCTGATAATCATGCCGACGAGCGCGGCAACCAGAGCACCGAGCACCGCGGCCCCGAGGAGCCAGGGCCAAATCTGCTGAATGTGCTCCCAGTACGGAGTGAGGAACTCCTGCAGGAGCCGCTGAGCTTGAGTGAGACATGTGGAGAAAGACAGACAGACAGACAGGTAGAGAGAGATAGAGAGATAGAGAGAGAATAATAGAGATAATAGTAAGAATTCAGGAAAATAACTTAGTAGGAGCTTTAAATTACACTATAATCTACATTAACTGTGTGTGTGTGTGTGTCTTACTTGGATCCAGTAAGTAGGAGTATTCGTATCCCAGCTCTTTGGTGGAGATGAAGTAGTCCATGTTTTTGTACAGAGGGATGAAGGGAACCATGTAGTAGCCGCCATTGTGGCCAATCGGAGCGTTGGATTCTGGGTAAATGGAGCGCGGGGGCTGGTGAAGACGTAGCCATCGCTCAAAGATGCTAAGACACACACACACACACACACACAAAGATCAGATTTTAACAATAGTGTCCTTATGTCTCTATATGTGTGTGTGTGTGTGTATCTATATCTTACCTGTCTATAAACGCATGGTGCAGAAGGAACACGGGGTCATTAGCTGACGCCGGCACCGATGACATCGAGCCGTTCATGAAGATGTGGAGTGAGTTGTGCATCGTGCTCTTGCCTGACACTGCCATACCCGTCTCTGGACTCGCAAAACCTACACACACACACACGCACACACACCAAAAAGAACACATTGAATCCTTTTTAAAAAATCTATAAAACGACAAAAGCTTATAAGAAAGTGTGAGAGATGCAAGCACAATGTCCTGCACTCTTGTTACAGGGTTTTAAGTGTGCAAATCTACTGAAGCTGGGGGGTTTGTGGCGTGCCACATGGTTTGGAAGGGAGCTCGCACGTTTTTTTGATACGATTGGCAAAGCTTAGAATAAACCACAAAAGAGCATGTTGATCTACAGCGCATGTGCTTTTGGACGTTATCTCAGGCACATGCTGCAGTCACAAGTAGTCAGTGTAACATTTTGTGACCAGTATTATCAAGGGAAATTTCAACCGGCGAATGTCTTCATCGTCTAACATGAAGGACAACGAGGGTGCTTGAGTGCTATCACGGATAAACCCTAGTTTAGGTGATGAAAGAACTTCAGGTGTTCTTAATCATTACCACCCATACTTGCTTAATGCCTTTAAGTCATTGCAGTGCGAGTAACACCATCGTTCTCACTCACATAAAACAGCCAGTTTGTCCTTTGGAATGAGGAACTCCCAAAAGAGCATTCAAACTAACATTTTCAGTTGGCTCCAGTAAGGAGGCACTTTTCTTCTACCAGCTCCTGAAGCTCATGGTGCCATTTACATTTATGGCATTAGGCAGATGCCCTTATCCAGAGCGACTTACATTTATCACATTACAGATATGAGCAGTTGAAGGTTAGGGCCCCAGCAGTGGCAATTTGGTCTTGGTGGGGTTGGAACACCTTAACCTTTGAGCTACCATTGCCATATCATGATCAGAAACCCAACTTGAGTTTTTTCATCTTGAATTGCCATCTGATTCCCCTGGTGTGATTTCACACTACAAGAAGACAAACATGAGTACTAGAAGAGAACTAGAAGACTCTTACTGTACGTACCTCAACACTTTTTGACACTGGGTGTTAGATTGGCCACAAACTGCTGAGGCTAGAGGACCACGGGTTGCACTATACAGATTTTATCCCCGGAAGTCAAAACAAACATTTAGCTCAAGACAAAAGTGATGGGAAGTTCGGATTCTTTTTACAAAGTCTCGTTTAGCAAAATGGACAAATCTTTTTCTTTTTGAGTCATTTTGTTCATCTTGTTCATTTTAGCAAAATGTAATTAAAATGTTACGTTACTTCGCTAACATCTACCTCTTACGCAAATGTTGATCACACAACAAGATGAAAAAAAGATTAATTCATTATTTACCTGGGTCTTTAGTCTACGATTAGCACACCTCACCTCTTCTATGACCATTCGCAGGTTTCAGTAGCTCATTCATCACAGTCTCACACATTCGTTCATCATGTGACAGCCCTATAAGCTTATGGTGAATGAATGACTCAGGAAACCCGAAGACCCGAAACAGATGAACTAATTCCTGTACAGAACCTATGATAGTCGATTGAACGAACGAGTCACACTTAAGATTCGTTCAAAATTAACGAATCGCTCAAGAACGACCGATCACTACAAAACATATTATTCTTACTTTGAGGAATCAATGCAACTATAGAAGTAAATGTCCTTCTTCAATCCCAGTCTTGGAGGGCCAGTGTCCAGCACATCTTGTAACTCACCACCACCTAAGCACACCCAATCAACCTGGTCATTAATGGATTAGTTGAATCAGCTGTGTCTGAGCAGAAAAATCACCAAACTGTGCTGAACACTACATAGCCCTCCAGGACTGGGGCTGAAGAACCCTGGTATAGAAATTTACTACCCACAGCTCACAGCCCATGGTTTTACTCCTCAGAAGACTTTGTTGAAGATCAACCCTAACCTCAATCCTACCATCTACCATCCTCTGAACGTTCCACCACTAAACTGTTCCTGGTTGTAGTAGACCTTTACTTTATCAAGTTTACCCACTGCTTTTCAATTTGCTGAGGTTCTTTTTTTCACAAAGTCATCACTCTTAAGAGATTTTGCAGTCATTCATACCTTGATTCAGGTGACACGCATGAAGGCGGATGAAACGACAACCTTCAGGTAATCATTAGTGTGTATGGAGTCTCCATACCTGACTCCATACCTGCCATGCCAAGCCAATTAGTTAGAACTGATGAACCCTTTCAAATGAAAGGTCTTCCAGAACGTCATGCAAGTCCAGTTGCCACTCAATAACTTTGGGATAACCATGATCTGGATGACTGAGAATCTCCACTGATGTATCACACTGGGGTGCCACCTATGATCTACTGAGCCCAAGATGTTTCAAAGGATCCCTTCCACCACACAGCCTTTCTCAGACTTGTTCACACCCAGGAACAATTAAGACCTTTCAAGCTCACTTGGAAACCAGAGACCCAAAAGGAAACGTGGTCTGGTAGAGGGACAACATGCGACAAGAGAATCCAATGCACGTAATTGGAGACACTGGAGCTGTAAAGTAACATTTTTTCCCCTGTATCACCCCATGCTGAGACAGTAATCCTGAATTCCAACCTGGGGATTGGTCTTTCATCCTATATAAGCTTAGACCTGGGATCTAAGTAGCTTATCATGTAGCTCTAGCTTTCGTTTTATCCAGTAGACTGATGTGACTCTACCTTTGTCAGCTTTGTCTTGCCTATGGTTTCCCATTTTAGATGGATAGGCATGAGAAAACGATAAGAACAAGAGACCAAGTGTGTGTGTGTGTGTAGTCTGATTATGGTCTACCTTCCAGAACATTCCTGAAGCTCATGTTGGCACGCCTGTCGAGCGTGTCGCTCTCATACTGTGTGAGCGAGACCACGAACTCCACATCTGCGGTGCTAGGCAGCCGGTTGACACGGTTCAGGTCATGATTGCCAGGATTACGAATCAGCGGACCCTCGGGCGAGCCGTCACACAGCACCTCACGCTCGTTGTACACCTCCGGATGAGTGCAGATCACCTACACACACAAATACAGGCTTTTTATTTCTTCAAAGTCCAGCTTCAGATCAGGAAAAAAGAAAGGTAAGTTGAACCTCTCTGATGCTGTATCGAGGTGCTGAGAGAGTAAAGCGGCTTTGGTTAAGGTCTACAAAACCACTTTGTGTGTGTGTATGTGTACGTGAGGTCCTACAACCCCTCATGTGAGTCACATGTGAGAGGGTGAGAGCTAATACAATGTGCCTGAGGCTGCTCCCAACAATCCAAACACTGTGTCTGGTGAAGTCTTTTCATGTGTACTTGCTACACAGTGATGGTATAAAAGTACACCACCTACTGTATGCTACAGGGTGCCCTGCTAAGTACTTCAGTATGAAATACGAGAAGCGTTCAAGTCAAACTGGGACTTTTGAACACAGTTGCAAGAGCTCCCTTAATTTCTCTATATAATCGCTACAGGGTGCCCTGCTAAGTACTTCAGTATGAAATACGAGAAGCGTTCAAGTCAAACTGGGACTTTTGAACACAGTTGCAAGAGCTCCCTTAATTTCTCTATATAATCCGCTGCTACACTAATGCACTTATTTCAGCGCTTGGACACCATCAAGGTAGAAAGTTTTCTCAGTACACCGGAGCCATGATCGGACTGCCTGCTACACGTCTGAAACTCTGGCCTCCCAGGAACTCCCAGGTGAATGATTGTGTACGCAGTTCCGACAGACAGATGCATCTCTTCCGCAAGTTATCCATCGGTTTTCAAGGATCAGTCACTACACTCGCTTACCGTTCACGGGAACGACTTCAGCGAGCTCTGAGGCACTTCTGTTGGGATCGCTGTGTACATTGATACAGCTTCTACAAAGAACACCACATCTCCACATGCTACCAGACCAAATATTATACAGTACAGATCACCGAGCAACAGTTTGCTAATGCTTCAGCACTAACACTTACACAAACTCAATCACTCTAGCACTAACACACACCCAACCAAGCCAGACATAGAGTTTTAGATTGTTCACCTTCCACGAGGAGAAGACCGAGGCGGGGCTGATGAGGCTGGGGTCGAGCGGGCTGCGCGCACCCATCAGCCGGTCCGTGCACACCTGGCAGTCGGGCGCGTCCCGCCAGTCCCAGTACGGGATGGTGAAATTGAAGTCGCCGGTAAGTTTACGGATCTCGTGCTCCCAGAGGAGCAGAAACATGCGGTGCCATGGCAGGAACCCAGCGGCCTCGTGCGCAAAGTCCACATCCGACCACACGTTCCCGGGACCGGCGAGGAGTGTGTCGCGTGACACGTAGTAGTGTATCCAGACGAACAAGTCGTACACGCTGATGTCTGCGAACATCGGATTCGTGCTGTTGTCCATCTGTGCCTTCGTGCCTGTCACGATGACATAGTCAGAGCTGATGGTGTTCTTGGCCAGGTTGATGTACGAGATGAAGCGCTGCTGCTCGGCCACCGACAGCTGGAAGATGTTCCGGCGCACGCTCTCACGCCTCTCTCCGCAGTTGGCACCGTAGTACCCGAACTTGCACTCGCCGCAGTTGTAGCCCCTGAAGTTGCCTGCGCACTGGCACGTGCGGTTGTAGAAAACCAGAGGCCATCGTTCACGGTCGTCCACGTCGCTGTGGGGGAACTGAGGCCCGTTTGGTAGATCGGACACCGACACATCTTGGCAGAAGCCTCGGCCAGAGCTCACACCGCACATCGAGCCATCACCGGGCCAGACGGGACAGCACGTTTTAGTCAGGAGTGCCTCCGCGGTCGTGCACACGCGTGGGAATTGAGCGTACAACACACGCACAAGGTGCAGTAAGAAGAGCACTGCGAGAGACGCCGGCTGCATGATCAAAGCTCGAGAGCATCAGACTGGGAGTGCGTTAAAGAATGAAGAAGTGCAGGGGATTGTGCTTGGTCTCACCCATAACCCAACACACACACACACACACACACACACACACACACACACACACACACACACATAAAATCACATGTTTAGGATCAGACCCTGTAGTCCCACAGGGCTCAGCCTTTGGAATTCACATGCTCCAGTGATCTCACACTGTGTGTGTGTGTGTGTGTGTTTTAAAGAGTAGTCAAAAGTCTAATACAATGAACTATATAACTAAAACACATTATATGTAAGTATAATAAGGTGCTTTATCCTTATACACACACACACACACACACACACACACACAGGGTTAGTCCACATTGTGGCAATTATTTAATAACCTCCAATGTTAGGTGTGCAAAAGTATTGGAGCAGATAGTAAAGTAGAAAGTACTTAATACTAAATGTCATCCATCATTCATAAAGATTAGTGATATTGTTCCCTAAGCGAGCCCCAGCCGTGACACGACCTCCACCGTGCTTGAATGATGAGCTCGTACATTTCCATCGCCATGCTTTGGTCTTTCCATCATTTTGTTAGACGTTACTCTTCATTACAGAACTTCTCTAGATCATTCAGTTCAATTCATTTTTATTTGTATTCAAAATGTAACATGAATTTCATGCTGCTGAGGTTCATTACCTGCTGTTCACTGATGGTGAATTTCAGTCCTAACATTATCACAGCAATTGCAGACATGCGCCATCATCGCAAAACTGTTTGTATCAAATGCAGTGCAAGGTCAGGCTTTGATTTCTAAGTGGAACTGTCCTGAGTAGTCATGTGTATTTATAAGCAGATCATATGAGGCCATGCTCAGCAGCAGTGAGTGGTGTCCATGTGACAAAAACACCAACCAGAAGTGTGGCATCAAAAACACCAACCAGAAGTGTGGCATCAAAAACACCAACCAGGAGTGTGGCATCAAAAACACCAACCAGAAGTGTGGCATCAAAAACATCAACCAGAAGTGTGGCATCAAAAACATCAACCAGGAGTGTGGCATCAAAAATACCAACCAGGAGTGTGGCATCAAAAACACCAATCAGAAGTGTGGCATCAAAAACACCAACCAGAAGTGTGGCATCAAAAACACCAACCAGAAGTGTGGCATCAAAAACACCAACCAGAAGTGTGGCATCAAAAGAACCAACCAGAAGTGTGGCATCAAAAGCACCAACCAGAAGTGTGGCATCAAAAACACCAACCAGAAGTGTGGCATCAAAAACACCAACCAGAAGTGTGGCATCATGTCCAGAGGGCAAAAGGGGTCAGGGTTACCGGTATCTCAGGAGTGCCATGTGTAGCTAAAGAGAGAGAGAATTAGGTATGCACAGTGTCACATGATGTATAAAGTCAATGTACATCTTGTGCAGAGTGCAAGCAGGGACTCCAGCAGGACTAAACATGACCACATAAATAAAAGGGAGAACCAGAAGGAAACAGAGACATACTGTAATGGCTCCCTCTAAAGTGGCTACCCATTTCACTCTGTCTCCTGGAGACTGGACTAACTGGACCCTTTTCATGCATCCAGTGGAACCTCCAGACAGAAACGCTTTACAATAATCCAACATGGCGATATCAAAACCATGTTTCTTTAGTGACATTGTACTGTATATCTTATCTTGGTAATATTTCTAAGATGAAACAGTGCTATCCTAGTTATATTATCTACATGAGCTTTAAATGAAGGTCTTTTACTGTTGCACATGATGAAACAGAAAGGCCATCCATTGTTACTGTGTGATCAGAAAGCTTACTTCTAGCTGCATGTGGTTCTACTAGCAGTACTTCTGATTTGTCAGAATTAAGTAAAAGGAAGTTAATAAGCATTCCAGTGCCTAATGGCCTTCACACATTCTTCAACTTTATTAAGTTGGTGTCTTTCATCTGGCATATATACAGTATACAGGTACAGTACCGTGAAAAAAGATTTGTCCCTTCCTAAATTTCTGTTGTTGTTTTTTTTTCTAGGATCTTTGAGAGATTTGATATTAGACTAAAGTTAAACAGCAGATGAGTTGAGGTCAGGATTTTTTAATCAAAGGTTCGATATTTGACTCGTATAGTTTGATTAGACCTTCTTCATTTTTAAGGAAATTATCTGGCTTTACATTTAAAGTCAGATTTTTTTTTTCTAATATTTTTAAATTTGTCATTAGAAAAGATACTTAGATCTGGCAGCTGGAGAACTGTATTTATAGCTTAAAGTCGTTCTCCTTCCAAGCTGTTTAAAATGTTGAATATGTAGTTTGTTAGAGGACCACTTTTTTTTCTTATTTGGGTTCATTCCAATTTGTTGGCTCTGATCAATTTTGCATCTTTTTCTCAGTTTCAAAATGGCTTGCTGCTCTTGGCTTGCTTTTCTGCTATAGACAGCTCTCTAGTTTTCATGTTGGTTTATCTAGGGTTAGGGTCAGGGTTTAAAATTTTTTTTTTTTATAACAAATGTTTACACAGGTAGACATTCGGAGATACTAATTATTTAAAGATCACACCTGGGCATCAACATACAGGTGTCCTCCTCGTGCTCCAATATTTTAGATTAAAATTTTATTTAAGTAGAATAAAGACTATACGTTCCAATACTTTTGCTCACCCACCTCTTGAATGAGTTACCATCAAAGGTGCCATATTTTAACATGTGTAGATGTAAAGTATGGAAATAAATGCTTTAATTATTTAAATGTCTTTTGTGTCTCAGCATTAAGAGACAATAAAAAAGTTGGCTTTGTCATTTCAATACATTCAGACGGGATCGTACTGTATAAAAAACCCTGTGTGTGTGTGAGAGAGAGAGAGAGAGAAACAGAGAGAGTGTATCATGTGCTGTCCTACGTGCATTTCTCTCAGTTCGGTTGAATCATAAGACAGTCACGTTACAGGACAGACTCGTGAGGACTTGCGAGGGCCGGCTAATCACACCACAGGAAAAAAAAGCCAGCGGTAAAGAGACAGGTGGAGAGACAGACAGAGAGGCCAGTGTTAGATATTACATATCAGTCTGTATTCAATATCAGTATTCAATGCTGCCTTATGACATGACCATACTACTGAAATTATGAATCATGGGAATGTAGGAAGAACAAGAGACAAAAGCAAAACGTCGAGCTAAAATTTATAAACTTTTTAAAATCTTGGGACGGTGAAAACAGGACAGGACCAATAATACCTGAACCAGAAACTCTGGAATTTATTTTAATTAACTTTTACAAAAGAGAAATACATAATTTTTCGACATAATCTCCTTGCTTTTTAATTCACTTTGTCCACAAACTGTCAAAAAAGCTTTAATATTCCCTTGTTAAAAATTGGTTTAGTCTGAGCTGCGAGCCACGAATTCACTGCTGTCTTCACTTCTTCATCTGAAGTGAATCTTCGTCCTCGTAGGGCCGCTTTCAGGAAACCAAACAGGTGAAAGTCTGATGGGGCGAGATCAGGACTATAGTGAGGACACTTTAACACCTCGACAGTGTGTTAAACTCGAGATCACGACGCCCTCGGATATCGGTCCTCTGTGTTTAATCTGAAGTTTAGGCTTCAGCTCTTCAATAAGCGTCTCACTGTAACGAGCGCTGTTGATTGTTGAACTTTTTTCCTGATAATGTTCCAATATTTTTGTCCCCTTAAGAATCCCAGAAAACTGTAAGTGTTGATAAATTTTCCATTTTTTAACTTTTTCTCGCTCTGTGATTGAGGATGTTTCCGTTCCGTATTCTGACGTTTACTCTTAGACTCGTAGTGTCTCGTCACCAGTAACGATTCTCTTTAATAAACTTTCACCTTCCTCAGAGTATCACTCCAAATTTTGTTCCAAACGTTTCTGTTTATGCTCTTCCGTGAGTTGTTTCGGCACCAGTTATACACTCAGACCCAGAGGTGGGTAGTAACGAGCTACATTTACTCCGTTACATTTACTTGGGTAACTTTTTGAAAAAAAAAAATTACTTCCTTGAGTAGCTTTACTGCACCGTACGTTTTACTTTTACTTGAGTAGATTTGTGAAGAAGAAACGCTACTCTTACTCCACTACATTCGGCTACACGCGACTCGTTACTTTTCTAACCGTTTATTCTACGCATGGTAGATCTACCGCATGACTGTTTCAGCAATCAGACGCAGCAACAATAATCACATGACACATCACATGACATGGCCGGTGTTCTATAAATCATTCCTACAAAGGTTTGTGCATCTTTCCCTAATTTTGCGGAACGCCCATAAATCCATACGGCTACTAGTGGGATCCTGCGGTTAGTGTACAATCGGTGAGTATAGAGTATGTTTGTGATTATATGTTAACTTTAATTGTATATATAATGTTAATGTAACAGTCTATGAACATATAAAACAAGTCATATATTTCAGTACAGAACTAATCGCCAACACACGTGTTGTACATTTTTATGCATCCTAATACGTAACGCACCCTTGACCTAGTATTAGACCCTATAAAGAGGCGTCCGGGTTCTCTTACCCGGCATTCCAACATAAAAAGTTATACTAATTTTGCGTTCTTAGGTAATTTAACTATCATGCCATGGCTGTTGGTGACAGACGGACTTATTGTGGTGCGAAAAACAAACAACAACAACAATAAGACATCCAGTGGGATCCAGGGCGATCAACATTCAATGTGGATCCTTTTGGGACGGACAAATGTAGAGGATTTCATCAGATTTCTCAGTGTAAACGATACGTTGGTGTTTCGCCTAAGGAAAGAAACTGTTCCTGTGCCGGGCAGTTTTGGTGTACAGGGTTCTGTAGCGCCTGCCAGAGGGGAGGAGGGGAACAAGGTTTTGTCCAGGGTGTGAGGAGTCTTTAGAGATTTGTTTGTGCCTGTTTTGTGGATCTTGGAGAGTCATGGAGAGGGAGCAGACGAGCTGCAATGATTTTTCCCACTGTTTTAACAGTTTTCTTTAGTCTGCTCCCGTCCTGTTTCGTGGCTGCTCTGAACCAGACGGTGACTGATGTGCACAGGACGGGTTCAACGACTGCAATATAGACCAGAATCAACAGCTCCTGTGGCAGAACATACTGGTGCAGAAAGTGCATCCCCTGCTGGGCCTTTTTGAGGATGGAGCTGATGTTGGATTCCTATTTCGGGTCATGTGAAATATTATGTGAAAAATCAGCTAAAATATATATTTTTTCTACATTAAACCACTCTATATATGATTTTATGCAGAAAACAGTGAATCACAAAAAAAAGAAAAAGACTTTAGCTGGATTTTCACAAACTGGGTCACAAATCTGAAGTATAATCATGTATTGTGATATTACATTTTTACAAAATAACCACAAGAGGGCAGTGTAAGCAAAACTTTAAATAACCATGCCTAGATGTGTTCCAGATCACATCCCTCTGAGGAGAGACTTACAGAAACACAAGTGTGTGTTAAATATTATAATATAATACAAAATGATTAAAAAAAAAAAAAAAGTTAATTTAATTAAAATAAAAATGAATTAAACTTAA
>JAQMYG010000003.1:25860268-25870967 GCA_030014215.1 Clariallabes teugelsi
TAGAGAGCTTTGCAAAAATTACACCAAATCACCCACCTCTCTCTCTCTCTCTCTCTCTCACACACACACACACACACACACACACACACAAACTATTTAGACAGAAAGCTGTTTATTGTCTCTGGCCACCTAGATTTCACATCTGCGCTTTCTCAGTTTAAATCCAATAAATGTCATTACTTTATATTGGCTGTGCACACACACACACACACACACACACACACAGTACAATGCTATAAATTAAAAATACACATTGTGACTAATTCCTCCACATTCCACCCTGCTGTGTGATTATTATGGGCTGTGAGTCACGGTTGTCATGGAAATTGCTTGCTTTATGGTGATCGGTTGGAGTGTAAACACTTGGAGTAATCATACAGGGTTCGAAGTGAGAGCAGCTAAGAAGCTTTAACTGTCTAAATTACTCTTAAAGCAACATTTTTCCTAATTGTGTATCTTACAGTAATTGCAAACCGTCCTATGGTGATGGGATTTGGGGCAATCGACAGAAACTTCGTGGTAACATCAGGGCTGTGTTTTCCACAGGTGATTAATCAAAAGCAATTCTGCTGATATCTCCTAAACACACTATGAACAGATTTTAACATGCAGTATCACAGATTCCTAACACATATTACATGCAATGCATTAAAAAAATAAAAAAATAAAACACTGCAAACAACTCATATCCATATGAACGTAATTTTTTTTTATAATATTAACCACAGTGTGACTGCTTCAATCCGATTGGTCAGAAAGATGTGCGTTATTTTCTAATATGTTATTATTTCCATAGTAACAGCTCCTACACAGGGACTTGTACAGCAGACATTTCACATACTCTAAGAATAAGAAAAAAGTTTTAGGACACTTTTATTTATCAGATAGAGAACAAACAAAAGAGTTGGGTAGGTAAGAACATGTCTCTAACTATCATGTCTCTGAGATACTTCAACTACAGTTAATACAACTATATACAGTGAGTCCCCTTTTCAGCGAACGTCATACTTCATAAGTCCAATTTGTTCGTAAGTCCAACAAACATTGTCTAGGTACTAGGATACTAACACAATTGGCTATACACAGTATAAAACTAACATGTTCCGTGATCTTGAACAATTCATGCTAAAAGAACGAGCGATGTCTGCCATCTTTTCACCTTTCAATTCTTTCAATTATTTTCACTTTTTTCTCCATCGTTATCGTTTGCCGTTTCTTAGCAGTACCAGTTTAATCGCCGCTGCTTTTGCGCTTGCTTCTGGACATCTTGGAATTCACGCTGCACCAGGGGCAGTTCTAGAGGGGGGGCACGGGGTAGCACCGCCCCCCCTAGAAATATGATTGCCCCCCCCTAACATCATTTGGCAAATGTACTGTCAACCTGACAATGCCAAACGTCAATGACTTACACGCTCGGAGCGCGGTCACTCACTCATTGGCTTAGAGCGCCGTCACTCACTGCTTGATCTGCGAAATGGAATCACAGTTCGGGAATTTTCAAAACGGAGGAGAGAGACGCACGCCATGACTCAACCACGACACGTCACATATATACTGTATATATTTTATATCGCCCTGATATCAAGACTGATCGGTAGACTGCTGAACAGAGATGATTTAGCAGCAGCGCTCATCACCACATAAATAGTAAACAGATAAATGTTACTTTATCAGTTGTTGTTATGAATAAATGTGCAAAAATATTTTCCCAAAAATACTTAATGATTTTCAGACACTTGTCGCAGGGCTACATTTAACTAATTACTACCTGTATTAGCTCACAGGACATTGCTCAGGATTTTGTGAATCATGCTTAATGTCTTCTAAGCCATTATGTATTTCTAATTGAATCTGATTTCCCATGGGCTCCCCCTTCCCCCCCCCAACTGGTTCATGGTATGCCCTTTAACAGTGAACCTCTCTAATGACATTTGCTTTTTGCCTCCTTATGAGGATTTCACGGAAATGTGACGTTGCATTCATTCGTGCATTCATGCAGTCGTTAAACAGAATCATCTCCCGCACTGCTACAGCTTTTTCTCTTTTTTTTTTCAACTTTTTTTTCTTCATGCAGGTCGTTGTTGCAGTACAGTTACTAAAAAAACAGTTACTACATTTGGACACAAAATTTAAAAATGCTTTACGCGCACAAACACGTGATCGCAGTGTTATAGTAAACAGTACACAGGCGCACAAACGTTGCCAATATGACCGAGCATGGGAGACGATTACCCACAATCCCACAGCAAGAGAGAGAAACATGTGACGCTCGGCAGAGAAAGCGTATACGCACTACTCATTTCAAAACCTCGCTTGTTTACTGAATTATAATTTATTTTAAAAAAATTCTCGTCTTGCAAAACACTCACAGACCAAGTTACTCGCAATCCAAGGTTCCACTGTAATTGTTTAAACCTGCACTTTCAAAAGTACTGCAGTACATATGTTTACAGTAAACAAGTAAAAACAAACTTTAAAACTTTCACCTTTGTAGTTAAATTACAAGATAATGTTAATTTTCAAATATTTATATTTAAGAAATAATCAAATAATGCCATGTGATTTTATTTGTGTGTAATACTTCTAGAACAATACTGTAGATTTCGAAACTATGACAAAACACATACGGCATTAGGTAATTAAGTAACAACAACTATAGTCAGTTGTTACTTTAAGATATGAAGGTCAGCTGTTCTGGAACAGTATTGTCTCAAGTGCATTTGCAAAACCCATCAAGCCCCATGAAGACCTTCACAGGAAAGCAAGACCAAAACTTACCTCTGCTGCAGAGGAGAAGTTCACATTTTCAGATTTTAAACTGAGCTGCAGTATTGCAAATTTGCAAATGGCTGATTTAATTAATGATGGTCAAAGTACACTCAGCCTGCACTTGAGGAAAAGTAGAAGATACTCACTTACATACCGCTTTATCCTGTATTCAGGGTCACGTGGGGCCTGGAGCCTATCCCGGGAGACTTATTGCACGAGGCAAGGTACACCCTGGACAGGGTGCCAATCCATCGCAGGGCACACACACACACACATACACACTATGGGCAATTTGGGAATGCCAGTTAACCTAATCTGCATGTCTTTGGACTGTGGGAGAAAACCCACCAAGCACAGGGAGAACATGCACACACCGAGCTTGGCCGGGAATCAAATCCGGACCCTGGAGGTGCAAAGCAACAGTGCTAACCACTACACCACCGTGCCACCTAATTTGGAAACACCAATGAGCCTAATCTGCATGTCTGTGGACTGTGAGAGGAAACCAGAGCACCTGGAGGAAACCCACTAAGCACGTGGAGAACACCCTAAGTCAAATATCACTCAAGTAAAAGTAGAAGTCCTCCATTTACTTGTCCACTTGAGTACAGTAAAAGTACAAAAGTACTCATCTTAAAGTATATTGAGTATCAAAACATACTGAGCTTGTATTAGTTCACTAAAAGTAGACTTTTTTTTTATAGTACTACTCTCTCCCACTCTCTCTCTCTCTCTCTGCTTCCTGGATGTGAATGTGCTATTTTCGTCTGTCTGCTCCCCTTCTGTAACCTGTAACGTTATTAAGCATGTTACTAAGGAAACACAATTACACATAAGTCAGCAGATGGAATAATTCCCACACACCACTGTGCTTATATATCGAAATGCCATGCAGAAATGTAGTGAAGTAAAAGTACAGTACAGATATTTCCTGCATGATGTAGTGGAGTAAAAGTAAAAAAATATATATTTTATAATAAAACTACTTAAGTAAAGATATGTTACATATTTATAATTACAGTGACTAAGTAAATTTACTTAGTTATTTTTCACCTCTGCTAACGGGGGACATCTGGATATCAGCAAACCCCAGTCAGTCCAATCTTTCTAATCACTTGGAAAAACAGGGGGGTTTAAACAAACAGTGTCATATTCTACGTTGTTTAACACATCTAGGTATAAATATCAGGAAATATCAGAAGAGGTGAAATTTTGATCTAGCGTCTCATGTTCGTCTTTTGATGCCAAACCAAAATGTCTTCAGTTTATAGCAAAAACAAACCCAAAGATAAACTACTGTACTTCAAATGACTTGGCTGTTTCAATACTTTCAAATAAAACTGGGTAAGTAAAAATATTTTGTTTTATTTACCTAAAGGGTCCTAGACATAAAATTATTTTTGCTACATTCACTAAGACAGTATATGACTTTCTTAGAACTGGGTTGTGCACAAGAACCGTCAGTGGCAGCAATTAATCAGTCTGAAAATTAATCAAGCCTGAATTGAATCAGAGGCCAATTAAATTTAATCAGTCTTTCCACACAGACTCTGATTAGATCACTGATTAAGGCTGAATCCAAAATTACTCCCTGCTCCCTATCTAAACTGCACTAGATAGAACTGGAAATAAATTGTTCCTGCATTCAGTGTCCCTCTGTAGTGTCTTACACACCCAGCGGAGAGGCTTTTATTTTATTCAGCTTAATAAATTCTTCAGTGAAAGTTAAATTAGAGCTTCAAATTCTTCACTCAAGTCAAGGAAGATTCACAAAACACCAAAGTACTGTAACTGAAATCAACATAATTGGATATTTTGTAAATCTTCCTTGACTTGAGTGATGAATTTGAAGCTCTAATTTAACTTTCACTGAAGAATTTATTCAGACAAGCTAAGTCTAACAATGATTTTGTTGCTACGCTCTCAAATGTTAGTTAGCATTGATAAGAACTTTGACCATGTAAACTGTCTGAAAACTAATCAGTAGTTGTGATAAATCTGCTATGATCAATACAATGTGTGCGTAGCAATAGCAGATAAAACCATTAAAGGTTAGATTTGTTAGGAATGTACGTCAATTTCATGATCTACTAGATAGCTGATCTTTAAAAAATTACTTAAAGCCTTTACAAACACATTATTTTATATTATTATTTTATTTAATGTACTGTAGTGATGTAAATAGAAAATAGTCAGACATATACATATTACATGTTAGATGTAAGAAAAGCTAAAAGAAAGTTTAGACAACTGAAAACAGACTGTAACAGTTATCATTCTTTGTTACTTCCTGCCTCTGCCTAGACATCCTGTTTTTAGTGATTCGGCATGATTCGGCTTAAACATTAAACATCATGATAAAGTTGATAAAAGCTTGTGTGCAGTTTCGCTGTTTTTATTCCCCTCCGAATATCCAGTTAAACTTTTGTTTTTCATTCAGATTCCTGAAACATTCTGAACATCTTATCCACAATGGTATAAATAAAATTACAGAATTAGAAAATGTAAATAGTACACGAACAACAATTTTGAAACAGTAGCATAAAACAGAGAAAACAGATAGATAAAACTACAGATAAAACAATTAGATAGATCAGTATACATGTGGACAAACAGACAGAGACAGACAGACAGACAAAGAAATGGAAGGACAAATAGATAGATAGACAGACAGACAGGTGGACAGACTGACAGACAGACACAGATCAGGGGTCAGGTGTAGCTCAATTGTTAAGTCATTGGACTGCGGTTCAAAAGGTCCCAGGTTCAAACCCCTGTTACCACTGTTGGGCCCTTGAGCAAGGCCCTCAACTGCTCAGATCTATAATGAGATAGATAAAACAAAAATGTAAGTTGCTCTGCATAAGGGTGCCTGCCAAATGCCTAAATATACACAGAGATATCTAGACAAATAGATAAAGAGATCAATAGGATCAGGGACAATCTGATAGTTTTAACTTAAATATATGCTCTCAGCTATTTCATATTCTTTTCCCTAATTTTATTTTGATTCTGTAAATCTGCTTTGCGACAATCAGCATTGTTAAAAGCGCTATACAAATAAAATTTAATTGAATCAATAGTCAGACAGACGGATAGATAGATAGATGTGAGAGTGATGCAGAGGAAGCCTTTTCTCCACCCACAGCACAAACAGAGCCGCTTGAGGTATGCTAAAGCACATTTTGGAGAAGCCAGCTTCATTTTAGAGGTTTTTCATCAGTCCACAGCATAAGGAAACTAAAATTGAGTTATTTGGCCATAACAAGGGGCGTTACGCATAGAGGAAAAAGAACACAGCATTCCAAGAAAAACACCTGCTACCTACAGTAAAATACGTAGATATTTGGTGGTGGTTCCATCATGCTGTGGGGCTGTGTGGCCAGTGCAGGGACTGGGAATCTTGTCAAAGTTGAGGGACGCATGGATTCCACTCAATATTAGCAGATTCTGGAGACCAATGTCCAGGGATCAGTAACAAAGCTGAAGCTGCACCGGGGCTGGATCTTTCAACAAGACAACGACCCTAAACACTGCTCAAAATCTACTAAGTCATTCATGCAGAGGAACAAGTACAACGTTCTGGAATGGCCATCTCAGTCCCCAGACCTGAATATCATTGAAAATCAGTGGTGTAAGTTAAAGAGAACTGTCCATGCTCGGAAGCGATCAAACCTGAATGAACTAGAGATGTTTTGTAAAGAGGAATGGTCCAAAATACATTCAACCAGAATCCAGACTCTCATTGGAAGCTATAGGAAGTGTTTAGAGGCTGTTATTTCTGCAAAAGGAGCATCTACTAAATATTGAGTTCATTTCTTTTTTGTGGTGCCCAAATTTATGCATCTGCCTAATTTTGTTTAAACAATTATTGCACACTTTCTGTAAATCCTATAAACTTCGTTTCACTTCTCAAATATCACTGTGTGTGTCTCCTGTAAGATATATTTAACTGAAATTTTTTATCGTAACAACCAACGATTTATACAAGAAAATCATGAAGATTAACAAGGCTGCCCAAACTTACGCATCCCACTGTAAATATGATCAGAGGACAATCTAATAATTTTTACGTATACATATGTTCTCACACACACATGCAAATAAAATTTAATTTATAATAATTATTTATAGAATAATTATTAAATTAATAAACAGACAGATAGATAGATCAACTGACAGGTAGACAGACAGACAGATAGATACTGTAGATAGATAGATAGATAGATAGATAGATAGATGGGAGGACTGACCAACTAACCAAAAGCCAAACAGACAGATCAACAGAGAGGTGGAAAAAAAACAGCCAGACAGGCAGATAGACAGATAGATTGATAGTCAAATAGTCTGCAGATAGATAAACTTATTTACAGAATTTGTTTAATTCTTTATAAATTCGATTTTTTTTTTATATGTATACCTCAGTAAGGGACATTAACTAAACACTGCATCATATCTGTGTAACACTGAGATCCTGAGATCCTTTTTATCTAATTAAACACTCCTTTGATGTGTGTAACTCGCGCGCGCCCGCGCGCTCTCTTTCTCAGAAAGTAGCGTCCCGCTCGTGCACGCGCGCCGAACACGTTTCCCGGCCCTGTGGCTGCGTCACTGTCACGTGACTGCTGTCACATGATAAGAGCGTAGCTGTTGTGTGCAGCCGGAGAGGCGGAAGATACGGCGGGAGTCGCAGCAGCAGCTCCGCAGGACGTGTTTGTGCGCGCGCGTGGGTGTCTGTGATTTATCGTTTCTCTAAGTCCGGCAGTGTGTGTGTGCGCGCGCGGGATGAAGGCGGTTCTGCTGTGTTTGGTGGCGCTGTGCTGCCTGGGCGCCTCGTTAGGGGACACACCAGCTAACTGCACCTATGAGGAGCTGCTGGGGACCTGGGTGTTCCAACTGTCTAACGTGGGACAGGACAAGAACATCGACTGCTCCACTGCTGGTGAGAGAGAGAGAGAGAGAGAGAGAGAGAGGAATGTCTGTCTGGGTTCCACTCTACTACCCTGGAGGAGTTTGATTTATTATGCATTAGCAGTCTAGTGTAAATGGTGTGTGTGTGTGTGTGTGTGTGTACACTGTTGTGTTTAAAGTTTGTTTTATGTCTTTTGTCCAGGTCCGGCGGTGAAGTCTGTGACGGTGCATTTACAGAAACTATCTCAGGCTGTTGATGATCTTGGAAACACCGGCTTCTTCACCATCATCTACAACCAGGGCTTCGAGGTGGTGCTCAACAACTACAAATGGTTCGGCTTCTTCAAGGTCAGTGCTTGTGCAATGTTGCCCCCTCCAACACTCCCAACCACACACACACACTCACTCTCACACACATGTACGCAAAGGTTATTTTTCGTTTCAGATGACTCCGTGTGACTCATGCCTAGACTTGCTCGGAAATATTAAACTTCCTGTTTCACACCGAAGCACATGACTTGCTTGTAAGGAGGTCTGGTTCGAAGTCCTGCTTTCTTCACATGATGCATCTCATTTCAAGCTTAACACAGAAGTGTGTGTAAAGTAATATGTTCTAACAGGAGGATTTGTTGAGTTGAGACTCTAATGTAACAGTGCACTGAATAATGTTACGAATAAACTGTAAAAGGCCCTGTGCAGCTGGAGGGAAAATGATCAACTGTGGGACACCCAGTAAATCTATTTCACAATCCTGAATTGTGATTTATTCATTCCCCCCTGTAACAGCATGTCCTGACCTTTTTCATTCCTCTACAATTAACAGACAGATGAACAGACAAATAAATAGAAGGACTAATGGACAGGGATCAACAGATGGACAATCAGAAAAATGGCAAGATTAAAAAAATAAATAAAAAAAAAAGATCTACAAGCACAATTTTTATTTATTTGTGCTTGATAGATTTATTTATTATTATTATTAAAAGCATTGCACTAGTAACTTCTGGTCAGTTCTTGCATTACTCTGTGTGTACTGACTATAAGACAGTGTGTAATCACATTGTTTTCTGTCTCTCTTGCTACTGGATATCTGGAATTTCTTTCAGAATCAATACATTATCTATCCATCTATCCATCCATCCATCTATGGCTATTAATTCCTCTACAGTTAACTGGTCGATCATTAACACATGACCTGTCCTGTAGAAAGCTGTTCTCGTGATTCAGCTCCAAAAACTTAACCTCCCTTCCTGTTAAAACGTCTTGTGATGGGTCCAGTCACATGCTGTAATTTGACCTAGTGATTGAAATTTCAGTTGTGAAACAGCACAGCTCTGCCTTTTAAAAAAAAAAAAAAAAAAAATTTCCTGTTTATCACCAACACATGACTCAAAGCTTTCACTTCTCAAATTATGGAGGAAAAAAATCCAGCACTCTAGATACACTATAATAAAAAAAATCTCAAAGGTTGATTTATGCTTTAAAAAAAAAAAAAAAATTCTCCTTCAGTATACTCAAGAGGGCTCGGTGGTCAAGAGTTACTGCGACCAGACGCTTCCTGGTTGGGTCCATGATGTTCTGGGGAACAACTGGGCCTGTTTCACCGGGAAGAAAGTTCAGCGCTTGGCTCCTAAAACCTCCTACACCCCTGGACCTAACCCGTGAGTGTGTTAATGGGGTGATGTTATGATATTGTGGATGTGTTGTGTGCATGTATACAACATGTAATGGTGTGTGTTTCAGGTTCCTGCAGCTTTTTAAGCATGACATGAGCTTCGTGGAGCGCATCAACTCGGTCCAGAACTCATGGAGAGCTACGGCCTACAGAGAGCACGAGCTCTTCACCATCCAAGAGTTAACACGGAGAGCCGGAGGTCACAAGTCCCACTTCCCACGGTGTGTCTGCACGCACACACACACACACACACACATGCATATATACAGGGGGAGTATAGTATGGTGTGTGAATTGTCCACAAAAAAAAAAAAAAAACCCGATATGAATATTGATACTAATATATATAAAATACTAAACGTGTGTGTATAAGTTTATTATATTAAACATGTATACAATTTTAAAACTTTTGTTTATCAATATTTTTACAAATTTTTCTTTTCCTGAGGTTTTTTTTTTTTCTTTTTCTGATCATTGTTGTAAGCTTATCTAAATAAACCTTTTACTGAATTGTCCTGACTCCGCCCCCTTGTTCCTCAGGCGTGTCAAGTCCGCCCCCGCTTCCCCAGAACTACTCAAGAAGGCCGCCAGTCTGCCAGATCAGTGGGACTGGAGGAATGTGAAAGGAGTCAGTTACGTCAATCCGATACGCAATCAAGGTGCGGGATTCGCTTTGAATGTCTTTAGATGTGGCCTGTAGACGCATCGATAACCTTTATACACGGCTATGTAGCAAGTACGGCGTGTGGTTAAAGTGTATTTCTGCAGACACTAATTACTGTATGTTGAACAGATGGGAAGTGAAATGTATTAATTAAATAATTATAATGTATAACTTTATTGTATAGAAATTAAGCATTTATAAATAAAGGTGGTGTATGTGTATAGGTGTAAATTATTATAAATGATCTGGATAAAAGTTTAACTTTATTATTGAATAACTTGTATTAAATGCAGTGAAAAATATGAAAATGAAAAACGGTTGATTTTGGTGACGTGTTAAAGAGGTGGCAAGTAGTTTTTATTTTTTTATTTATTTATTTTTTTTAATGTATTGTGTAAGTATAATTGAAAATAAACGAGCAAGACGAAGGTCATTTTCTAATCTTGATTTAAAAATATTTTCTGAATATTCCGTAGGGTCGTGTGGAAGCTGCTACTCGTTTGCCACGATGGGGATGCTGGAGGCGCGGATCCGAATCCAGAGCAACAACACAGAGCAGCCGATCTTCAGCCCTCAGCAAGTTGTCTCCTGTTCGCAGTACTCCCAGGGTACACACACACACACACACACACACACACACACACACACACACACACAAACTAAGGGGGAATTTGGGAACGC
>JAQMYG010000003.1:25914994-25917494 GCA_030014215.1 Clariallabes teugelsi
GGAATCGAGCCTGGCCGGGGAATCGAACCCGGACCCTGGAGGTGCAAGGCGACAGTGCTAACCACTACACCACCGTGTCGCCATATATTATTCAGTTATCCTTAAAATATACACTATGTGGACGAAAGTATTTGTCCAAACCTGCAATGACAATGTATCCAATAACATAGACTTTAATATGATGTCGGTCCCCCCAGTTGGTTTTGCAGCTGTAACAGCTGTCTAGACTGCTTTATCCTGTGTACAGGGTTGCTGGAGATTTAAGGAGACTTAGGGCACAAGGCGCGGATGCACACTGGACGGGGCACCAAACCATCACAAGGCACATACACACATTTACACACTAGTCTAGTCTGCTTGTCTTTGGACTGTGGGAGGAAACTGGCGTACGCGAAGGAAACCCACCAAGCACGGGGAGACCCATCTCCGTTCCAGTTCATCCCAAAGGTGCTTGATGGGGTTGAGGTCAGGGCTCTGAAGTTCTTCTACACCGAACTCATCAAACCATTTCCTTATAGTCCTTGTTTTGTGAACTGGTCATGTTGTCATGTTGTCAGTCATGTTGGAATAGGAAAGGGGCTTCCTAAACTGTTTCCACAATGTTACATACTGTAGAAGCGTAGCGTCGTCTGAAGCTTTAAGATTGCACTTCACTGCGGATAAGAGGCCTGATTGAAACAGGCCTCTTAAATTCAATATTCAATAATGAACAGGTTCGGTCAAATACTTTTGTCCATATGGTGTCCATCTATACCTCTACTTTAACCACCTTCTATGCATTTCCACCTTCTCAGCATAACCTCATTCATCTTTACATCCCACCACGTTCCTCTTTCTTAACCTTCTTCTTCTCTACTAAAAACGCCATGGGACACCTCAAACGCCGGAGTGACCCTCCCTCCATCTTCATCTGTCTCTGCGTCGTCCCTGCATCCCTGCACATCGTTCTCATTGCCTTGCCTGTTTCTCATTCACAAAGTATTTCTACTTATACACTCTTCGAATACACCAGTATACATCTGTGTATCTCTGTGTCTCCGAACAGACATGCAGTCAAACAGAGGTAGAGAACTGGGTGACAGCGATCCACTCCGCATGCGCGGCTGGCGTCGCCCGTCAGCACCACCGCGATGACACCGTCCGCTTTTTGCGCTCCGAGATCCGAAAACTGGAGCAGAAGATCGACATGGATGAGAAGATGAAGAAGATGGGAGACATGCAGCTGGTCTCGGTCACCGATTCGAAGAAAAGGAAAACAATCCTGGAACAGGTAATGTTATAGATGGAGGAGCTAAAGTAAAGGGTGCAACCAAGGAGGCTAAATGGAAGATAAGGTTAGGGAGATGAGGGAAAGATAGTCCACTTGTTGGATACCTTAGTTAATAAGGTAGCGAATAAAGGAGCGACTACACCGATCAGCCATAACTTTACAACGCAAAACATTATACCTGGTATTGTGTAGGTTCTCCTTGTGCTTCTGAATCGCCATTTCTGTGGGATTGGGCTGAACAGGCTGTCCTTTGGCCTACACTGGTAAAAATGAGCCTTGTTTGCCTTTTAACCTGTCACCAATTCACTGGTATATAATTGATAATCAGTGTAATGCGGTGTTACTGTAACATTATGGCTGATCGGTGTATATACAATATGAAGGGGATCTACAAGAAACCAGAAAAACGAGATGTATACTAACGTTGATCTGTCTTTCTGTCCCTGTTTTTCTCTCTCTTTGTCAGATCTCCGTGTGGGAGCAGAATCTGGAGTGCTATAATGTGGACTTGTTCCGACTGAGGTGTTATTTATGCAGCCTGCAGGGAGAAGAGCTGCCCAATCCCAAGCCTCTCCTCTCGGTGGCCTCACGCTCCACCAAACTCTCCATGGGACGTCTCGGCTTCTCAGTGTCCTCCTTTCACGCTCTGGTGATCAACACTCCACCCTTAAACGATCTCTCCGTTTCCGCATCTTTACCTTCCCTTCATCCACTAAACTCTCCATGGGCTTCTCCGTCTCCACTTTCCATACTCTGGTGACCATCTCTTGATCTTCATCTTAATCTTTCTTCTGTCCATGTTTACCTTGTCCTCATTTCCCTCTAGTTACCACTTTCTTTTATCTTTACTTTATAATGTAGAGTATTACCCCAGATCCACTGATCTGTCTGAAGAACCAGCTGGGGCAATACTGGGGAACATTGTGGCTGATTTGGACTTATGGAGATGGAGAAGTTTCTTTAATTGTAACATTTATCTGGGATATCTCATAGTTCAAATCTGGTTTAATTTATGGTTTTGGGTTACTTTCGGGAAGGTTTGAGGGTTCAAGCAACAGCACTGCCAGGCTGCCACAGTGGAGGCCTAGCAATGTCTTTAACCCCATCGGTTACATTGGGGCCATATCATGGTTTAGACAAAAATCAGAAACTTGTCTATTGCTCCATTCTTATTCACCCTCATCCCTCCTTCTTTTCCTTAGCTTTATTTCATCAATTTAATTTTTTAAC
>JAQMYG010000003.1:25922494-25926757 GCA_030014215.1 Clariallabes teugelsi
GGATCCTGCAGTGGGCTCCAAGCCACCTCGTCCGGAATTGTCATTCACAGATGTACAGCCTTCTTTAAAACATTTTCACGTTTTATTGCGGCTAAGAGTCTCATCACTGTGCTGTGCTTGAAGTCTTCTGTAAACTTCAGTCGGTTTTACACCTTCATTCACCAGAAAGTCCCTGTTTGACTTGAACACCCATCGTACTTAAGGAGAGTGCCATGTCGAGCACCTTCAGCTTATAATAAAGCGTGTGATCCAGCACATCAAACAAAATACTCAATCAAGGTCAATCATAATGTCTGCACAAGTATCTGTTTATTAATTGATTAATAAGGGAAGCTGCTGAGGGTTTAAAGGATAAACGCTTCAACAATTCATCTGCTAAGCATAGCGCTCATGTTAAGCTATGGATTTGTAAATAAATATAAACTTTCTCTGTTTTTGATAAACAAATCCCTTGTACGCATTAGGTTGATTAGTAGGATTAATTTTTTAATGGGTCTTGGAGGCAATGGAGTCACTGGAGCATTGCGTTAATTCAGAATTAGTATGCACGTCAGGCTCTACAAATGAATTTATCTTCTAAAATAGGCGCATCTCATCATTTATGGATGTCTCTCTCTTATTGTTTTCCGCTGACGGCTTCTAAAAGCCCCGTCGTAGAGCTTTGCAACCTGCTGTGCTTGTTCCTGTAGTGCATCTCAAATACGATGAGAACTTTTTATTTGCATCTTTTTCCCTCCTCTCTCATTTCCAGCTCTATAAGGAGATCGAGCTGTGCTCCAAGATTAGGAAAGTCATTCAGTTCGACAGGGACGAGTCCTGCATGATCGGCTACGGTAATAATAGCCGCTCCGTACAAATTAGAAAACGTACCAAAAAAAAAAAAAAGATGATATGGAATTTCACTTCACTTCCTGCTGTTTCCCGACAGGTTTCTCCATCTCCATGGTGGAGGACGAGAGCGTGCAGCAGCTCTACATTACGGACGTAAAAGCAGGAGGATTAGCGTTCGCCAAAGGTTTATTACATCTCTTCTCCTCTTAATTATCCTGTCTGTCTTCTTCTCCTCCTCCTCCTCTCCCTCGTTCTGGCTCGTTCTCTCACTCGCGTTAATGGGTGTTATCGCTGTGCCACGCAGCGTTACGTAACACACGCATTGAAGGCTTTGTGGCTTTCTGCAAGCTCGGATCAGACATGCCAGCTGACTCATGCTCCACTTGAAAGAAAAATAAGAAACATTATATCACTCAAGTGCAATCTTTACATTTTTCTTTTTTTTTTTTCATCATGTGCTCTGGAACATATGGTTTGACTAGTCAAGATGTGCTTTGAAAGGCTTTTTTATAGTGTCAGCAGGCTGGCAAATATAGACCTTATATCCATCTGAGTGTGTTTGATATCATTTCATACTTTTTTTGGGGAACTGGGTCAAAAAATACACAAAGATACGAGTGAGACGTCTTGTAAAACGTAAAATTTTACCATTTGAACGAAATCATCTTCAGTCTATTTAAAATAACCTTGATGAGTGATACACTTTTTTCAAACGTGTATTAAAGACTTAAATTCCTGACACACAATGCAGGGTTGAATGCGGGCGACGAGATCCTGCAGCTGAACAGGAAGAATTCCAGCACGTTGACGTTCTCCGATATGAAGACTGCGTTCTCTCAGGCATCTCTCTCGCTCACTGTGAACACACTGCCGCTGGTGGACCGAAGGCAGCATTGCTTCCTGCCCCCAAGGCGATCTGATGCTGTGCAGCAACTCTACACCGACATCTTCTCCCAAAACCAGGGTAAGCCAGAATCAGCAGAACTTATGTGGATGGATGTGTTTTTTTTTTTTAATCAAAAGTGCAAGTAATTGAGTTGGAACCAAAAGAACCAAAGACGTTTGATTGCCAACAGAATTATGGTGAGTTGTTTAGAAATAGTAGGACCATGATGAGTTCCAGATGGATCCAGAAGATCCAGCATGGGGTACTAGAAGGATTTTAGAACCAGAATGACCATGGTAAGATATGACTGAGCTCTGGACCAGTAGGTCAGAACCAGCAAAACTATGATGACATTTCAACTAGTGGGTTTGGGTAGAATTTAAATACCTAGTATGAGTTGGTTAAGTGGCAGAACCACAGCGATTTGAGCTAGAAAATGAAGCATACTGTCTGTTTATTGGTTTATATTACCAGGTTATTGTCAAGATAACCTTTAATGAGTGAAAAAGTTGGTAAAAGTGGGTTTCCATCAAAACCAGCAGAACTAGAGATGGATTGGACCCAGCAGAAACCAAACGACTATGGTTGCCCTGCTCGGATAATCCCAGTCCCTTTATACTGTATGTACAACCAGTTCATGTTACCAAGAGCAAGGTTCTGTTTCCATCAGAACAACCAGAACTGTTGGAGTTGTATAGTCATCTACTGTAGATTAAGTGCAGGTATGATCTTAACTAACAATGAAATCATGTTAGGTCAGATCAGAACAGGCAAGATCAGATGGATTCTAACAAATTCTGGGTTTAATTCTACTACTTTAATCAACGATGAAAAGACAACTGAAGCCAGTTGAACTAGCATTGGTACCAGGGGAACATGGAAGAGCCTGGGTCTCATCAAAACCACAAGTACAAGGATATGGGGAGATTCTTATGGTTAGAGCCAGAAGAACCATGGTGATTTGGGTTAGAACCAGAACAATTGCTGTAAGTTTGTTTGTTCTTTAAAAAAACTTAGCTGAGAGAGAATTCAGTAAAACTTAATACAGTATAATACTGACAAAGAAGTTCTGGGCTACCAGCAGGACCAGAAGTAGAACCAGTGTCAGGACGATGGTGAATAGGGTTGCCGTCAAATCACCTGAACGAGGTGAGTTAGATTGGAATCAGTAGTTCCAGTCTGTGGGTTTGAACCAACAGAAGCGTGGTACAGTAAGTAGGTCAGAACTAGGGGGATCTTAATTGCTTTCATAACAAGTATACTTCAGATGAGTTGTGTTATTAGAACAACCACTTTAAGCTGAAGTTTGTTTTGAGAACAAACAGAACTAGATGTGTTTAAAATCGGTGAGATCTGGTAGGTCCACTGGAACTTTTTGAGCAGATAAACAAATCTTAAATAAATTGGGCTATTTGTAGGACTACTAGAATCATGGTGAGCTTGTTGGCTTATAAAACCAAATACTTGAGGTGACTTGAACATTTCATGTAGTTAGCATAAGCAAAGTGAGTTAGAACCAAAAGAACCGTAATGTTTTTGAGTTAGCCTTCATAACCGACTTGAGCCCCAGAACGAAAGTGAGGTAGATTGGAAGCACCAGGGAAACGGCTAATTATATTAACCATCAGATAAGGACGAGATATACGTAGTTAATGACATGATCCAGGGTCAGTTGGGCTTTTTTGTTGTTGTTGTTGTTGTTGTTGTTGTTCAGAACCATTTTGAATCGGGACACCGAGAACGAGGAGGACTATTTGCACAGTGCGAGGCAGCTTTGTCTTTGGGGCGTCTCCTTGTCTCTGCAGTAATCTTGTACTTTTTGTCAGTGAATCATTCTTTTTAATATTTTGTTCTTTCTGTCCTTCAGTTCACAAGATTGAGTGTTTCCTCATTTTAAATCTCTAGACTGAAGTTTTATGAGTGTTACATTTTTGTTAATAGCGCTAGACTGACTCTGATGTCTTCTCAGAGGAAATTCTGGATGATGGAGTTGGGCTCATCTCAGAGACGTCTGGAGACAGCCTGGACGATGACACTGAGCTGTTCAGCGAGTACAGGGACTATGAAAAGGTAAAGATATCTGACTACCTGCTGACGTGGTGCTTCATCAAGAGGTGTCGTTGCCGTATTACAAGTTCAGGGTCCCTTGTAATACGGCAGGTTAGAATAAGAAGTCCAAGTTCTAGTCTGAGTTTGAGTTACAGTGATACCTCGGCATACAAACACAAATTTACAGGCGGGGCAAATTTACACAATTTTTGTGGGTTATTTTTGCATTGTGCAAGAACGTTATCAAGGACGGTAGCAAGAAGAAAATGGAGCTGATTTCAATTTGGTTTTTAAAGCAGCCGGTGCCGAGAGGAATCATAAATTAACGTTAAGTGAGGTTTAATGTCTACTTATTTCATATTTTACATGTCTTTTTTAAATGTTTTGATTGTTTTTATATGCAAATATATGATTAGTGTTGGAAATTGGTAATATTGGTAATATTTTTGTGTGGCTGGAACGGATTATCTGCATTTACATTATTTCCTATGGGAAAA
>JAQMYG010000003.1:26042443-26053021 GCA_030014215.1 Clariallabes teugelsi
GTTACAGCATCACCCGGGAACCGAACCAGCGATCTCCGGATGATAGGGCGAGCACTTTACCACTGCGCCACTCGGACCCCATCTCATATCTATGATTGTTGCTCAAATTATGATTGAAACAGGTAATCTGCTTGTGCCCTAGTGAGTACGAAAAACAGTCCGCGCTGTACACACCGATCAGCCTCTACACTACCACCACCACCAGGTGAACTGAACAACATTGATCATCAATTATAAACCAGTAAAAGTACTAGTGACAGTAGCATGAGCACCCAAAGCTCATCTGTGCCTGTAAGGACCAAAGGCTAGCCCATTCCCATAGAAAAGCCAATGTAGCACAAATTGTTGAGTTCAAGGTTGTTGATCCAACCACCCGATTCCCCAAGTCTCAAACTGATTGGATGCTCTGGAGGAATGGAGGAAAACGCCGACAAACAAGTCCGATCCATGGAGGCCCCACCCCACACCCTTCAGGGGTCTCGCGGAATCGTGCCCAAAGGGCCCAGAGCTGCCACGGTGGCACAATGGGATATTGGGCTTAATGTTTTACATTTACTGTTACAATGACTGTTTTTGTGGCTGATCAGTGTTTGTGTTTACTTTCTACCAATCCATCAACTTTTTTTGGGTATTGGGTATTTCAAAAATTGGGTATTTCCAATTTTCTCCCCAATTTAGTCGTAGCCAATTCCTCCCCATCACTAGGGGGCTCCCTCATTAAGGCTACCACTACCACTCAGCCGGGAGGTAGTGTTTCCGTGTTTCCTCCGAACCGCGTGACGTCAGCCGACCGCATCTTTTCGAACTGCTTGCTCACGCACCATTAGGGGCGGAGTAACACACTCGGAGGAAAGCGCTAGCCGCTCCTTCCGCGTGCGCGAGCTCACAGATGCCCCTGATTGGCTGTAGAGCCGTGATTAATGTGGGAGCGCAAGTACCTCTCATCCCTCCCCCACAGCTCTCTCTGTGCCTCCGGCTGTGAGAGGAAAACAACATCACCCGGGGTTCGAACCAGCGATCTCCGGATGATAGGGCGAGCACTTTACCACTACACCACTCGGAGGCCTATCAACTTCTTAAAATCATTCATTTGTACACTCAATTCGATAGATGGACATTTTCTTAATCCAAATATAGCTGTTAAAAATAAGAAGATTCCAAAAAGCCAGCAGTTATCAAACAGTTAATTAAAAAAACCTAACCTTGATTCTAGATGTTTTAAGATCTAAGATGTTGCTTATAAAGGATATAATACTTCTATGGGATTTATATACAGTACATGAAATCGTTTTAGTTTTCATCATAGTGCTAAGACGGCGCTGGTTAAAGTGGTAAATGACCTTCCATTGGCTTGTGAACTGGGTCACGTGCAGGTTCCACTACAATATCCTGTATCATAATGTATTTCTGAAATGTTTTTGCAGCTGTATGTTTCCAAAACCCCTTATGAGAGATAACAGCTTAATGAAGTTGAGGGACGTGTAAAGGACATGAAATCCTGCAAGCTGAGAATCTTTCTTTCTAATGAGACAGATATTTGGGTTTGCATAAGAAACGTACACTATAGTAACCATTTAGTTTTTATAGTTGCTTACATTCCTTAATTTGGAATTGGTGGATAAAGAATTAGGAAACGGAGCAAAAGTACTGTACCATGGGACAAGCTATAATAATTAAAGTAATAATATTAGAGAGATTTTCATTTTCAAACGACCCACAAGTAATTGTATCTATGAGGAATATCGGTGGCTCTAATGCTGTGTTTGTGTGTGCAGGTGGTATCTTTGAGACATTTGAGAACGAGCCAGTGAGTGTGGAGGAGCTAGCCTTTAAATTCGCTGTGACCAGCATAAACCGGAACAGGACGCTTATGCCCAACACTACGCTTACCTACGACATCCAGCGCATCAACATGTTCGACAGCTTTGAAGCCTCGAGGAGAGGTAGGTCAATTATGTCAAAAATGTTGTTTTGGAACAACGAAATGTATTGTGAAATTTTCTGTTCCCCAAAATACAGTGAAGTCATCATTATATATTAAGTGACATTTGAATATATATTCAACATTATGATGACTTGACTGTGTTTCGACGTCACCCCCATGTTCCTCTCCTTTACCTTGACTCCACCTTCTCCTGTCTCATGTACTTTCAGCTTGTGATCAGCTGTCACTGGGTGTGGCTGCAGTCTTTGGCCCCTCCCACAGCTCTTCAGTCAGCGCCGTGCAGTCCATCTGTAATGCGCTGGAGGTTCCTCACATACAGACACGTTGGAAACACCCATCTTTGGACAACAGGGACAGCTTCTACGTCAACCTCCACCCAGAGTATGCCTCCATTAGCCGGGCCGTGCTCGACATCGTGCACTTCTACAAATGGAAGAGTGTGACTGTAGTGTATGAGGATGCGACAGGTAGGAGGGGTTTATCAGTAATAGGAGCAATAAATACATGGTTTCTTTGCAGGAGCGGTTGGCATTGGCCCAGATTTCTGTTGCTGCTTGGGTGATTGGATTACTTTGGGATTGGTCAAAGTTTTTTGTTGGCGCTGATGGGGTTTGTCAAACATTTGTCAGAGTCGGTGGCTTGCTCAAATTTTCCTTCAGAGAGGGTGGGGTTAGTCAGACTTTCTGTAAAAGTAGATGGGATTGATCAAACAGTCTGTGGGAGAACATAAGATTGGTCAAAGTTGGTCAAAGTGGAAGCAGGTGGGCTTGGATTGGCCAAACCTTCTGTAAGAGTGAGAGGGATTGATTGAACCTTCTGTCAGAATGGGTGGGATTTATCAAATAATCTGTTGGAACATATGGAAGATGGTCAAACTTTCTTTCAGATGGCAGGATTGGGTTTTTGTTTACTTTTATGTACTGAGCATAATTATTGGGTTGGCTTCTTTGAGAAGGGCATACATGATGCACAAATGCGTCTCAGAAGACAACTGTACTTTAGACAAAAGCTTACCAAAATTGCCGCTTACCATTTCTTATTCACTTTGAGAAATTGGCATATTTTCCAAGAACACTGAAGTGCTGCAAGCAAAGAAGCAAGGAACAAAGAAGGATTGAAACAAGAAATCAAATGTAAGGCAGAAGGCTGTATAAGTTCAACACCTTACTGTGTTTGCTTATCTGTTTTAAAGGCCTGATTCGTCTGCAGGAGCTGATTAAAGCTCCGTCCCGTTACAGCATCAAGATTAAGATCCGGCAGCTGCCTGTGGGGAACAGAGACGCTCGGCCACTTCTCAAAGAGATGAAGAGGGGTAAAGAGTTCTGCGTCATCTTCGACTGCTCATACCAGACCTCAGCCGAGGTGTTAAAACAGGTAATGCATGCCGAATGTTCTCCCGAGCCCAGCACAAGTAACACACTCGGAAAATATCAGACTACACTGGAATGCACTGTATATACAGGGGGTTGGACAATGAAACTGAAACACTGGTCAATTTAGTTTTGGAGGTTTCATGGCTAAATTTGACCAGCCTGGTGGCAAATCTTCACTGATTGCACATTCCACCAGTAAGAGCAGAGTGTGAAGGTTTAATTAGCAGAGTAATAGCACAGTTTTGCTTAAAATATTGCAATGCACACAACATTATGGGTAACATACCAGAGTTCAAAAGAGGACAAATTGTTGGTGCTCGTCTCGCTGGCGCATCGGTGACCAAGACAGCAAGTCTTTGTGATGTATCAAGAGCCACGGTGTCCAGGGTAACGTCAGCATACCACCAAGAAGGACAAACCACATCCAACAAGAGTAACTGTGGACGCAAGAGGAAGCTGTCTGAAAGGGTGCTAACCCGGATTGTATCTAAAAAATATAAAACCACAGCTGCCCAACTCACTGCAGAATTAAATGTCCATGTCAACTCTCCTGTTTCCACCAAAACTGTTCGTCGGGAGCTCTACAGGGTCAATATACATGGCCGGGCTGCTATAGCCAAACCTTTGGTCACTCGTGCCAATGGTTTCAATGGAGCCAGCAGCGAAAATCTTTGGACAATGTGAAACATGTATTGTTCTCTGATTAGTCCACCTTCACTGTCTTTCCCACATCCGGTAGAGTTACGATGTGGAAAAGCCCCAAAGAAACGTACCACTCAGACTGTTGCATGCCCAGAGTGAAGCATTGGGGTGGATCAGTGATGGTTTGGGCTGCAACATCATGGCATTCCCTAGGCCCAATACTTGTGCCAGATGGGCGCGTCACTGCCAAAGACTACCGAACCATTCTGGAGGACCGTGTGCACCCAATGGTTCAAACATTGTATCCTGAAGGCGGTGCCGTGTATCAGGATGATAATGCACCAGTACACACAGCAAGACTGGTGACAGAGTGGTCTGATGAACATGAAAGTGAAGTTGAACATCTCCCATGGCCTGCACAGTCACCAGATCAAAATCCCTCTGGACACCATGCAGGACTTGTATCTGTCATTCCCAAGATGCATTGATGCTGTATTGGAGGCCCTACACCATAATTATGAATTATTGTGGTCTAAAACCAAGCGTTTCAATTTCATTGTCCAACCCCTGTATATAATTTTTTTTTATTTAAGAATTTAAGTAAATCAAATTTCTTTCTCTTTCTCTACAGTTACTTTCTATGGGCATGATGACTGAGTACTACCATTTCTTCTTCACCACACTAGTAAGTCAAATTTCCTAAGGTTCGATTACACAATACATTCTTTCAGAATTGTTGGATCCTGTATATTGAACTCAGCTTGTGTTTTATTTTAGCACCTCCATCGTACACTGCGTAGCATCATCTAGCAGGATTGTTGCCCCATAATCGCTTACTGTCTTCTAAAATGTACAGACTTGTAACAAGGCAAACAAGACAAGTGGTGTGAATTCATACCAGAAAAGAAAACACCTTTTTATTTTACTCTTGTGTCCTGTTGTGTTATAGGACCTGTATGCTCTGGATTTGGAGCCGTACCGCTACAGTGGCGTGAACATGACAGGTTTCCGTCTTCTGAATGTAGACAACCCTCAGGTGGCGTCGGTGCTGGCGAAATGGTCCATGGAGAGAGTTCAGGGGCCACCGAAACTCGACACCGGCATAATGGAGGGCATAATGACGGTTAGACATCAGCCCAAAATGAGAGACAAATTTATCTGATAACACATAAGACACAAAAGGCTGTACTATTCGGTTCACTCTGTAGTCTATATTATACAATGCATTCTATTCTTGACTGAATTCAGACTGAAGCGGCTCTGATGTACGACGCCGTGTTCATGGTGGCAGCGGCGGCACAGAGGGCGTCACAGATCACCGTCAGCTCGCTGCAGTGCCACCGACACAAACCATGGCGCTTTGGTTCGCGCTTCATCAACACATTTAAAGAGGTGAGTTGTAGCTTCAAAGAAATTCATTAATAAGTAATGTTGCATAATCGAGCGCTCATGTGTTCTAATTAACCTGGTTTACACTAAAGAGGAATAATGAGTAAATCGGGTGATGGTGCTCCTTTAATTGTGTTTGCTCTCTTATGATGATGCAGTTGATGTCTTTTCACCGTGTCCTGTTTTCCTTGTTAGTCGCAGTGGAACGGATTAACTGGACAGATCATCCTGAACAGGACAGACGGACTGAGGAAAGATTTTGACCTGGACATCATCAGCCTGAAAGAAGACGGCATGGAAAAGGTTCACACACACTCCCACACAAACACATACACACAGTTAGAGCATAGATTAAGATTATCAGAGTGATTAGTAATCAAGTTTTGACAGTGACTTCATATGACATCATTATTACAGTGGTTGCTTTACAGTAATGATGGTCTAATTACTAGTTACGATCTGATCATTCCAGTGATGATGATAATGATGATGATAATGACTTCGTAATGATCTTGTTATTAGATACGGATCTCATTATTACAGTATCGACCAAATTGCTATGATGACTTTAAATATAGTCATGACCTGATTATTATATATTATTATATAGCAATATTCATTACATTATAGTAATTTAATGATAATTACACAAACGACTTAATTATTTGAACAAGGACTGTTATAATAGCGATGATCTGATTATGACTGTAATGACCCCATTTTTATAGATGTGATTTTGTTATTGTAGTGATTCATTTGACATATTATTACAGCAATGACTCCATTATTATAGTTAGTGATTATACTGTTGACCTAATGACTGTTATCACAATTATGAGTTGATGTCATGACTACAGAGAAAACTTCACTGGTCATCACTAACCCTACTGGAATGCTGGTTTTATTATTACAGCAATAATTTTTTATTTAAAAAATGACGTTGTTATTACCGTGATGAACTGATAATTGCAGGATGTCCTCATTCTTACAGTGTTTTATTTATTGCTTAATTATTAGAGACTAGGCAGCACGGTGGTGTAGTGGTTAGCACTGTCGCCTTGCACCTTCAGGGTCCGGGTTCGATTCCCGGCCAGGCTCGATTCCCGTCTCTGTGTGCATGGAGTTTGCATGTTCTCCCCGTGCTTGGTGGGTTTCCTCCAGGTACTCCGGTTTCCTTCCACAGTCCAAAGACATGTAGGTTAGGTTGATTGGTGTTCTCAAATTGCCTGTATTATGTGAATGGGCGTGTGAGTGTGTGTGCCCTGCGATGGATTGGCACCCTGTCCACGCTGTACCCCGCCTCATGCCCTAAGTCTCCTGGGATAGGCTCCAGGCCCTCCGCGGCCCTGAATACAGGATTAAGCGGTAATGACGATGAGTGTATAAGTGAGTGAGTATTAGAGATGACTACAGATGTTATTTATTTTACTGGTACACTTTCATGCATATTACTCTAATGACCTTAAAAAAAAAACGTTATTGTACGGTATTGGTGTCAATATTATTGCAGTGATGAAATGTTTAGTGCAATAAGTGATAAGAACTAAAATCTGCGTTGTTAATGTTATAACTATAATGCGATTGATTAATTTTAAAATAGTAATTGTCAGACAATTACAGTCGTGATCTATTTTAATTCCATGGACTATAAATAAATACCCTTATTTGAGCCACGGTGTGTTTAAAGATTTGGTAGGGTTTAGTAAGTGTTTAGTGTAGTAGGTCTAGTAGTAAGTGTTTCTACTAATTGCAACGTGGTTCTATTTCCTTTAATGTTATTACCTTAATAATAGTTTTATTAGCCCATCAATTATTTATCAGGATTTTCTCTCTTTTTCTCTGACTTTACACAAGTCGGATCCTGGGCGTCTTCATAAAGTGTGGAAGAAGGTTTGTTTCGCAGGATGGCTTTGAGTCTTCCTCCCCAGCCCTTTACCCCTTCCGGTTTTAAATACACAAAGTGGGCCACTTAGAATTAAACAAAAATATTACTTCTACTTGTAAGGGATCTCCACTAGAGGTCACTGTTTTGTTTGTAGTTCTTTTGTTTGCAGACTCAGTTTCCCAGAAGGCACCTCGGTCAGGTGATGCGGGAGCTCACCTGAACCGAGGCAGATCATTAAATCCTCTATAAAGAGCTGATTAGTCTGGGAAACTGGGTCGAGCATTGTTGGTTTGTAATCACAGTCATGTATCTGGACATTTTGTTTTGTTTTTTTGTTCTCTTTATATTTTCATCTATGTTTAAAGTGAAGTTCTGTTCATTCTGTTGTCAGATAAGGCTCTAGTGTGGTGAATGCTGTATGTTTATTGTGTTTTAGTGTGGAGCTGATTCGGTGTCATGTTGTGTTGTGTTAGAATTTAGGTAAGTAGTTAGCCCCTCAGTGTCCCTAGCCTCTCTGTGAATCTTTAGCTTCCCTGTATCCTTAGCCTGTCTCAGTATCCTTAGCCTGTCTCAGTATCCTTAGATTAGCTCTGTATCTCTAGTCCAGTCTCTAGTCCCTGTGTCCCTTGTCTCTCGTCTGTGTCTCTAGTCTTGTTTTGTCCCGTTTCAGTTCCATGCTTAGTTTGTGTGTACGAGGTGTTACGTCATTAAGCCTGTGTTTCGCCATAGGGCTTAGGTTTTGTGTAACAGGTATTAGAGCCTGTATTTGTCCTGTGTCTTGTATGTAATGTCCTAGAGCTTGTGTTCCACCCTAGAGCCTATGTCTTGTATGTGCCGCCATATCACCTGTGTTTCACATTATGCTTTGTTATAGTTTAAGTTTGTTTGTTCGTTTTGGTTTGGTCTCGTCAGTGTGCTTATTTTTGTTATTTCATTAAAGCCTTTTTACAAAAAAAAAAAAAAAAAAGCACCCCTCTGCGCCTATGCCTGCCTGTTTATGCCCATGGCAATATCAGCCTGTACCACCCCGAATCATGACACTACTAAACTGTAGCTACCTTAAACCAACTGATAATTGAACAGGTTAACAGTGTAGTATATAGAGATAATTGATAATTGGGTAATTAATTCAGAAAGGCTAGCTTAGACTAGAAATATAAATAATATTTACCTTATTTTTAATAATTTATTATGATTTAAATCATTTACAAATCATCATTAATATTGTAAAAAATAAACTTTCCCTTCTTTCCACTTCAATCCCAATATTGTGTTCTTCCTAATATTTTGCAATACTCTGCCTTGCTTCAGAGTTCAGATTTTTCTAGAAATACAGTTTGTAAAATCTTCTATGTAATTTAAACTGATAGTTAGTTATTCATTTACAGACTGTACAAAGGGATAAACATGTAATATCTTATTATGTCCTGTTTAACAGGTTGGGGTCTGGAACTCTAACACGGGTCTTAACTTGACAGACGGCAAAGACAAGTCGGGTAACGTCACGGAGTCCATGGCCAACCGGACTCTGATCGTCACAACTATTCTGGTAACGTTTGTCAAGAAATAGTAAAATATAATATGTCCTAGCTAGAACTATTTGTTAGATAGAATTAATTCCTATAAATAAAACAATGTAAAGTGATTAGTTCATTGTAAAGATACAGTTTTGTTCCGTTAATACTGTAAGGTTTCATAACAAAAGCTTTACTTTTAAATCCTGAATACATCTTTATCACCATGATAATGTATAATATTATCAACCAAAGCTGCATCAGTGTGGGACGAATATGCTAATCTTGTTTGTTCAGGCATTTTCATGCTCACTTCAGAGGCACCAACAGGGATCCAGTATCCATATCTAATCCTTAAGGACCAGTATAGCTGAAAAAGTGGAAATCCATATTGTTTTGACAGATTAAGGTGATAACCCCGAGACTTGGAAGAGAAATACGATAACTACTGATGTCTTCCCACTAAGGTTTTGAACCTACTGTTGTCTAAATGGCTAAGCAAGGCTTAGCTCTCTGTATTTCAAGGATAAAATATATGAAAATAGTGCTCAACTTTTGGTATCCACATTGTATTATTCGCTACATCAATACCAACGATCATGAGTAAGAATACACACAATAGAATGATTCATGCATCTATCTATCATTGACCAAAGGACACCACCCGCTCTTGAGGAAGAACTATTGCAAAGGAACTAGAATTATTCCTGGTTGATCTTCTGGTGAAAACTAGCCAGACGTTTCTGACTGGTGGTCTGAAAATATTCCATGTTTTTAAATGCACCTCATGGTAATCCTAATCGTACTTGGGAACAGTAGAATACAGAAAACAGTATCTGTTCTGGAGCAAGAAATATGGCTGAGGAACTAAATTTGTCCCTGGTTCCAAAGTTCCAGAACCCCAGAAAACCTTTCTGTCAGAGAACCCTGTTGTTCCTTGTTGCAGAGAACAGTTCCTGCTCAGTGGCTAAGGAAGTCCATTGGCCTTGGCCTCTCATAGAACTTGTTTAACGTTCCTGAGTTCCAGAAAATGTCCATACAGCAGAAATGCACCTAATGAGAAGCCCAATCATACATACTACGTAGAACAGTACATAGAACAGTACCTGACAAAACTATAGTTAAGTATCTATAGATACCCCTGGTTCCTTTGGTGGAAACCAGTTAAGTTCCTGACCTCCTGGAAAAGCAGGGGGTAATGCACATTATGTGACCCCAGTTGTACCTGTTGCAGAAAGAAATACGGTCCTGGTTTCTCCTGTGGAAACTATTATAATGTTCCTGACCTCCTGAGAATATGTCTGGGTTTTTTAAAAGACTAGATGTCGAACCAGATCAGTAAACATTTGAGTAGTTAGGGAAAATTGAGCCCAAAGTCATTTTTATATACTCACTCAGTGGTCTTTGTAATTGCACAATGTGTGGGACATGTATGGGACAGCCATTTATATCACTGTTCTGGCTCATGTTGTTCACAAACTACATTTTGTCTGGCAGGAAAACCCATATGTGATGTATAAGAAATCCGACAAGCCGCTATACGGGAACGACCGCTTCGAGGGTTACTGCTTAGACCTGCTGAAGGAGCTGTCCAACATCCTGGGATTTTCCTATGAAGTCAAACTCGTCTCGGATGGCAAATATGGTGCCCAGAACGATAAGGGAGAGTGGAATGGCATGGTTCGAGAACTCATAGATAATGTATGTTACATATGTAAAACATTTATATCATAATAGATTAAATATACAAATATGAGTGGCGCAGTGGTAAAGTGCTCGCCCTATCATCCGGAGATCGCTGGTTCGGTTCCCGGGTGATGCTGTAACCTC
>JAQMYG010000003.1:26053121-26066805 GCA_030014215.1 Clariallabes teugelsi
CGTCACGTGGTTCGGAGGAAACACGTGATAGTCTTCGGCCCTCCCGGCTGAGTGGTAGTAGTAGCCTTAATGTGGGACCCCCCTAGTGACGGGGAGGAATTGGACACGACTACATTAGGGAGAAAAATCGGGGGGGGCGGGGGGAATAAATAAATAAATAAATAAAAACATATACAGATATTTAAAGAAAGATGAATGGTACAGTTGAAGGAAACAGAGACTGTACTACTGACAGATAATGACAGATACTGTTATAATGCATGTCCTGAAGTGGAGAAGATGACATCATCAAACATGTCTGAGCTAAAGGTACATACATGAGCTACATCCAAAATGACCATACTGCTGTACTGAATTATACAAATATACATAACCATATATGGTAACCAGAGATGGGGAAAGTACACAAATCCTGTACTTGAGTAAAAATAAAGATTCCCTAACGCAAATATTACTCAAGTATAAGAAGAAGTCCTGTAGTTACTTGTACTTGGGTAAAAGTACAGAAATACTCACCTTCAAGTATCAAAAGTACAGGTCCAAATTTATACTTTAAATACTACACACCAATGTGGTTATGAAACGCACTGACATGCAGAAATTTACATTAGTAGGGTTACAGATATTTGCTGTACTTTTAAACGAAGTAAAAGTATACTCTAATAAAACTACTCAAGTAATGTACAGAGACATTAAATATATACTTAAGTACAGTATCAAAGTAAATGGTGGTACCCTGTAATTATTTGTTTTGGTATTTATCGGTGGATCTGGATACCTCATGATACATCTCTTCGGAAATAGCATATGCCAATCATGAGCTACGTCCATGCTCACACAAAACACACTCACACAAAAAACACTACTTGCTAATTGTGTTTATCATAGGTTTGGGTACAGTTTGGCCATTCAGTTTCACAAAAGCTGAGACCCTTTTGATGATGTTATGTCATTTCTCCTGTTCAGGGTATTTACCAAAATTGCAGCTGATGATCACAATCATAATGTTTCCAAAAATGTTTTTTTTCCCCCTGCAGGTTGCAGATTTAGCAGTGGCCCCACTCACCATCACCTACGTCAGGGAGAAGGTGATCGATTTCTCCAAACCCTTTATGACCCTGGGAATCTCCATCCTGTACCACAAACCCAACGGCACAAACCCAGGTGTCTTCTCCTTCCTGAACCCGCTGTCACCTGATATCTGGATGTACGTCCTACTCGCCTGCCTAGGAGTCAGTTGTGTCCTTTTTGTTATTGCCAGGTAAAGGCAGCTTTCAAAATCCATTCCAGACATAATTAGCTGAACAATGGTGGACTTGAGACAGAGACAGATTATAAAGGTCAGAGCTGTGTATTGTGTGTAGGTTCACACCTTATGAATGGTACAATCCACACCCCTGCAACCCAGACTCTGATGTAGTGGAGAACAACTTTACGCTAATCAACAGCGTGTGGTTTGGGGTTGGAGCTCTAATGCAGCAAGGTTGGAACTTCAACTATTTGGATCAATTGACATAGTTCATGTCCATCAATGACTCTTTTCATCCCGTCAATTCCTCTCTATTGATCTTTTGAGAAAATGTATGCCATCGTTACTTTTGCCTCCCCAGGGTCCGAGCTGATGCCGAAAGCTTTGTCCACTAGGATAGTTGGGGGCATCTGGTGGTTCTTCACCCTCATCATCATCTCATCATACACGGCAAATCTGGCTGCATTTCTCACCGTTGAGCGCATGGACTCGCCCATCGACTCGGCCGATGATCTCGCCAAACAAACCAAGATCGAGTACGGAGCCGTGAGGGACGGCTCCACCATGACGTTCTTCAAAGTAAGCAGTTGCCAGTTCTTTTCCTAACGCTCCATATTTTACATCACACACTAACAATTTCTGTTCCTTTTCCCATAGAAGTCGAAGATCTCAACCTATGAGAAAATGTGGGCCTTCATGAGCAGCCGTAAAAACACAGCTCTGGTGAAAAACAATCGTGAGGGAATCCAACGCGTGCTGACCACCGACTATGCACTCCTGATGGAGTCCACCAGCATCGAATACATCAGCCAGCGCAACTGCAACCTCACACAGATCGGAGGTCTCATTGACTCCAAGGGCTATGGAGTGGGCACACCAATCGGTGAGAGGAGGAATCAGCAAGTGTTTAAATTTTTTTTGTCTTTGGTTTCTCAAAAATGTATGGGGTTTTTTGTCAACTATATCTAACCAGTTCCCGTAAATTACGAGTTCCTATAGTAAATGGATTTGGACAGGTATCTTAAGGACTATCACATCAGCTCGTTTGATGCTTTCTTTTATTCAAAACAACTTCCAGGAACGTCAGGAGACAACTGAGAAGTGAAGAGTTAATGTTTTTTCTTAGGGAGCCAAAAGGGCCAGGATAGTGATAGGATTTGAACTTGCAATCTTCCAAACAATAGCTCCAGTCTTGTAGTATCTAGGATTTCTGGGTATACCAGAGCATCATGCTAGCTGTACAACTACCAAATGTCTAAATAACACCTCATGTTGAATATTTTCTTGCAGGTTCTCCATACCGCGACAAAGTGACGATTGCGATTCTGCAGCTGCAGGAGGAAGGAAAGCTGCACATGATGAAGGAGAAGTGGTGGCGAGGAAACGGCTGTCCAGAGGAGGACAGCAAGGAGGCGAGCGCTCTTGGTGTCGAGAACATCGGAGGCATCTTTATCGTCCTCGCCGCTGGACTCGTGCTCTCCGTGTTTGTGGCCATCGCCGAGTTCTTTTACAAATCACGCAAAAGTCTCGACGTAGAGGAGGCCAGTGTTGGCCAGTGCGAGTATCACAACAAGTACTGACCACAACTCATGGCATAAAGATATGGATAAATATTATATTGGACTACACAATATTTCATCACGGTCCTGATTTGGATGGTACTTAAGGGATTTGGAACTTTGGAATGTAAAAATAAAGACCCTCCCTCAAAGGGAATTATTGGTGACGTGTAGTACCAGGAAATATTTTCATAACAGTCCTAGTCCTTTATTTGTCTTTTGTCCTTTTTTGCAAAAAAATCTCCAGGGTCTATATATATACAGGGTCTGAAGACATGGAGACATTTGGGATTCATCCACAAGTACACTATTCTTCAACGTTTCATACACTGGGCAAAATGCGTATGCACTACATAGTGAGAATTTATTTTATACCCTATGTAGTGCACTCATTCTCAATAGGGAGTCTTTTGTCATTCCGCATCTATGGGAACATGACATAAGGTATGAAAGAAGCTATGGAGAAACTTTTCCCTATTCGGTGTAGTTTTGATGATGATGATGATGATGATGATGGTTATTATTGCAACATTTTCCAAATATGTTTGTGTCAGCATTTTTCCTCTTTTAAGCCTGTGAACTGAATTGAGACATTTTGTAAATAATTTATATCTACAGTGTATCTAAAAAAAAATTCATATTATGGAAAAGGTTTTTTTTTAGCTAATTAAATACAAAAAGTGTAACGCTCATATATGCTAGATTCGTCACTCGTAAAGTCAAATATTTCAAGCCTCTTTTTGTTTTAATTTCATTGCAATTTTCTTAATTTCTTACAGCTCATAAAAAAATCATAAATTCAGTATCCCGAAATATTTTAATCTTTCCTAAGCTCAATCAAAATAGGATTTACAATACAGAAATGTCCAAGTGGCAGCACGGTGGCTTAGTGGTTAGCCTCCAGGTTCCGTGTTCGATTTCCGCCTCGGGTCTGTGTGTGTATGTAGTTTACATGTAGTTTGCATGTTCTCTCTGTGCTTGGTGTGTTTTCCCCCGGGTACTCTGGTTTCCCCCCACAGTCCAAAGTCATGCAGATTAACCTAATTGCCATTCCCAAACTGCCTGTAGTGTGTGTGTACCAGTGTACTAAGTCTCCTGGGATAGGACCCCCTCTGACCCTGTACAGGATAAAGCAATATAGAGCGAGTAAGTGAGTGAAATGTCCAACTTCTGTAAAAATATTTTCACTTATGCACTCAATACCTGGTCAGGGCTCCTTTGGCTTGAATTATTGCATCAGCTTGTGGCACTGCTGAGGCATTATTAAAGACCAGGTTGCTTTGATAGCAGCCTTCAGCTCATCTGTGTTGTTGGTTCATCTTCCTCTTGACAATAGCCCATAGATTCTTTTATTGGGGTTCAGGTCAGGTGAGTTGGCTGGACAATCAAGCACAGTAATATCTTCCCATTAGTGGTAGTTTTGGCACCGTGGGCAGGTACTAAGTCCTGCTGGAAAAGGAAGTCAACATCTCTTTAGTGCTTGTCATCAGACTGACCCATGAAGTGCTCTAAAATCTCCTGTTTGATGCTGCGTTGACTTTGGACTTGATAAAACACAGTAGACCAACACCAGCTGTGGAAACTTCACACTGGACTTTGATTCTGTGCCTCTCCACTCATCCTCCAGATTTTGATTTAAAAAGGAAATGCAAATTTTAACCTCAACTGAGCAACGCTTCTGATAAGACGCTTCTGATGTCTGTGTCTGGTGGCTCTTGATGCACTAACTGCAGCCTCACTCCACTCCTTATGAAGCTGTATGCCAAGGTCTTGAATCGGCTGTGCTCGACAATCTTCTTAAGAGTTCAGCCATCCGACTTACTTGTGCACCGTTAACTACTACACTTTTATCTTCCAGTCATCTTTCCATGAATAACAGCACTCAGCCAGCCCTTTCAGCCCTTTCCTTTTGTGTTGAAGATCTTCTTTTGAACAAAGTCAGCAGTCTTCCCCATGATTGTGGTTGCATATACTGAACTAGACTGAAGATGCACTGCATTTATACTGTATGAATAGTACAGTACAGTAATGAAATATTCTAATATTTTGAGATGCTGAAATTTTGATTTCCAATTGATTTTCTATAATCCATTATCATTGAAATTCAAACAAAAAGCTTGAAATATTCACTTTACATTTAATGAGTCTAGAATATATAATTTGTACTTCTTGAATTACGTTATGAGAAAAAAATAACTTGTCAGTGATATTTAAATTTGATACAAAAATATGAATTTTAGAAACCTATATGTATTTTAATTTAACTATTGATTTCTGAGCTGATGTTGCGCTTTATTAATGGTTTGTTACATGATTTAAATCTGAAAGTTTCTTGTACTTTCTTTTCTTTTCTAAGGTCTATTAATCATATCTGATTTTCTATTGTTTGATGTTAATGAAAACGACGATTAATGATAATCATTCCATATTGTTATACAAGTTTCTTTTTAAATCACAGAGAGAGAGAGAGAGAGAGAGAGAGCAGAACGAATATGAAATATACAGTATAAATACAGTGTGGGCTTCGGAATTGAGAGGGAGAGAAACACAAAGGAAGGAGAGAAGACATCTGGCTTTGCAATGAGACCTTAAACCTTCAGGGTTATGATGAATTCTGGGCCGAGCCCTTGTCCTTTAATCTCCTGAAGCCTTAATCAAGTCTTTCATCACAAACTGGGATTAGAATCCGAACCCAGAGGGGATTAAAGAAAGTGACCTGGAAACATCCTCCTCTTCCTCCTGCTCCTCTGATGAGCTGCACAGAGCTGAGTAATCACAATGTACAGAGGTTGTGTGTGTGCGTCAGGTTGGGAGTTTATTAAAAACGAAACACATTGTGTGCAGTGCGTCTTAAACCTCGACCTTTAGCTCAGCTTTCATTTATGATGTTTTTTTCACTTGACTCTCCGCAGACCTGATGTCTGGCCCTGGGACCGATGTTTATACCCCACTGCTGCTGCGTTCTCAATCTCAAAGAATTTTCTATAAAGTCAGCTCTTATGGTTTCCTTAGTAACCATTCAGTCGCAGGGAATTATAGATGGTCGTCTAGATCATCTAAACATTGTGTTGAAAATGTACAGTTAGTGAGAAAATCTATCAAGTTCAATATGGTGTCTTGATTAACATTTTCGTATGGAGGCGTTGATGGACATTTTTAACTGCTAGAACGAGAGGAATAAAAACACTCGGGTAAAATGCCGTGAAGTGGACTCTTGTATCGCCGCTTTATTACAGCACCCATCAATAGTTATTTTCCTGTAACATTCTTTAGAAGGCTTCTGTCAGGAATATATATATCACTCCCAACTTGCCACGTGATTGGTCAGGAGGTGAAAAGTGATTTACTGACTTTTTACACACGTGATGAACAGAAAAAGAGTTTCAAAACTCGTAACACATCGATCCAGGAGGCGAATGGCTCCTGCTGGTATTTCACGCACAAACAAAAAAAAGCGTATCTTAAAAAATGAGGTAGAGGGTTTGAGGCAATATAGCTCCGCCCACCACAATGTGCAACACTGTGTAATATAAAAAACTACCTTTGAAATCTGCTAATTTTTACTTTAGGATTTATGAGGAAATAAATGTCAGCACTGGTCTCTTAACGGTTAGCATTGCTGCCTCGAATCTTCAGAGTTCCGGTTCGATTCCCACCTCAATTTGCCCATAGTGGGTGACTGACTTCAGATTAAAAAGGACACACGGTGTATACACATAACTGTTTATTCCATATGATATGGAAATGGTGTCTGGCTGCTAAAAACAGAGGCACTTCATTATTCATCTCTCTCACACACACACACACACACACACATAGTAAACCCTGCATCATAAAGAGTCCCGTTTATCTCCCTTCAACTCCAAAGTAAAGCTGGAAGATTTGGCCGCAGCCTCGCTCGCTGAGGAACTGGAAGAGCTGTCCGAGGTCCATGTGGTTCCCTCTGTTCCCGTGAGGATCGAACGCGGCCTCCTCGAAGCCATCGAACCGGCGCAGCGACTCCGTAGCGTTCTGGCCATCCGGGTCCAGCGGGAAGTCCTCTCTGTGACGGATCATGATGCGCTTCCAGGTCAGGACCTTCACTCTGCACAAACAAGCAAAACATCCAGATCTTGCTAACAGTGCATTCTGGGTAAGTCTAACAAGTGGTTTAAGAGCATGCTGGGAAATATTGAGGTGACCCTCTAACACACACACATATACACACACACCTGGCCCAGAATTCCTCACAGGCAGCGTGTAGACCCTCCACACACACCACCCCCGGCTTCCCGGGCATGCTGAAGCCGGTCAGATGGAGCTCTTTGGCCCACTCCAGGATGTTCTTCCTTTTGGTCTTATTGTAGATATGATGGCTGTAGATCCATAATCTGGTGAAGATCTCAGCGCTCTGTGTTTCCGCTGCTCCTTTTGCGCCATCGTCACCACCGTCGTTCTTCTCGAAGTATTCGTGTGTTTGATCTCTGAGCCAGTCGACGGCGGAAAGCACACACACTTCACCACCGGTGCAGCTCTCGCGCAGGTACGAGCGCAGGTCGGAGACCAGGCAGACGTGCTGCGCCCGGCTCAACTCGCCACATCTGCGACAATAAACCTCACAATGTGAACAATCTTAAATGTCAGGGAGAATGAGACCTACAGTTGGTGATAATGCAACCTACTGGATTCCAACCACCATGAAACAACAAAGAAGGACAGAATACTAATCATCACTACGTTATAACAAACCAATTAATACCTGACTACGATCTCGGGCAGAACCGTCGGATAGTCAGATGGATATGTGCACGAGAGTGAAACATCCACCTGCAAGTGAAGTGAGATCAAAGTCATAAGAGATAAACAACAAACTCGACAAAGAAACGGCTTTATATAAACGACAAAAACGCAGCACGAGGAACATCTCAGTGCTGGTGTCACTGAACATGACGTTTTCTACAACGTGTTTCAGGATGGACCTCATTGGTTTATCTTTATCTCTATTAAAACGTGTTTCGTTCACCCCGGAGTGTGTCCGGATCTTGACGCAGAGTTCAGGTCTGGTGCTTGGTGGACACTCAGCCGTTCCTTCCACATACGCCCTGAGCTCTGCGTGCGCCACCGGTTCCACCTCCAGCTCCTCCTGGCTGGGGAACATGCTCAGCAGCAGCTCCAGTTCAGCCAACTGAGCCTCGGCGTGCTCGGTCCGAGCCATTCGCCCCCCTGATACTCAACTGCAGTCTGATCTAATCTGATCTCTTACTGCTGATGTGGCACAGAGAGGAGAACTTAGCACCACCACTAGCATGCTGTGTCATAGAACTCTGATTCCACAATATGTACAACATGAACACACCACTAGAACCTTTAAATCATTCACTCAATCCAACCAAATTCAACACAACTCCTGAACTGGTCTAGGATTTAGTAATCACGTTTGCTTTGCGCATGCGCACTATGTATTAACCGCGCTACTTCCGGGTATTTTACTGTTTAAATAAAAAAAAATATATTAACGTATCGCTTCATATCAAAACAATTATTAAGCTCTTAACTTATTCAAATTTAGTTAAAGTTTTGAATATCAAATAAAATACAGTCTGACTTTAAATAGAAGCTGGATATTTCATGGATATTTAATACATTTTCACGCGCGAGCTAAGCTAACTGTGTGAAATAAGAGCATCCGGTAACACTTCCGGTTTTACAAAAAATAAAACGCTACGTTTCAAACCAACACCAGATAATGAGGATTATTTTCTTAAATATATCGAATATATATATATTTTTTATATACTTTTAAAAGCTAGCTATGAGCTACTTGCTAAATATTTAAATATTAGCCTCAACTAAACGACATCCTTATATGTGGCTATGGCAAACATGGCTACTTTTGGTCACAAATAAAAGGAATGAAGAATGTTAAAATAAACATGCTACACATTTTTTATAAATATGTGAAAATATAGAATTATAATTAGAAGAAAAAAATTTTAGCTATTTTTTTCACTTTGTGTGAAACGAGTTCATGTTAGCAATGCTATTTCCGGTTACAACCAAAACGACGTTAATAAATAGTAAAATAAATAAATGAATGTTTTTTTCCCTACTTATAAAAAAAAAAAAAAAAAAAACTCAAAATATAAATTATACAAATATTTAAATTTTACGGGGGGTGGGACTGATTTGATGTATCCCGGAAGTAATAAACAAATTGGGTTTCGTCTTAAATATAGTAGTTTGGGTGATAAAGGGCACTGCGCGTGGGCCGTTTAAGCTCTCATGGTTATACGCTATGGAGTGCGCCTAGGTAGGAAATGATGACGTATTTGGCCACTCGCCGGAGTAAGCGTGTAGTTCAGGATCTATCGTTACACCGGTGATTAAAACGCGTTCTGTTAATAAAATGGATTTTTGTTAGTTTAAATAGAATAAAAAACTCTGAATGAGTGTACTTTGAGATTATAAACTCTGTGAAAATAAAAGCCTGGGATTACAAACTGTGTAAACTTTACAGCTGCTAGCTAGCGAGGTAAGCATGACGTTAGCACTGGCTTTTAAATAAAATAAAGCTTAAAAATTAAATAAACCTTAAAATCGAATTGTGTGAAAAATAAACATGTGCGTATTAAAATTAGAAAGCACTTTATTCTTGCTTGTCAAATAAAATTATTTTACTTTTAGCTAATAAATCATTTATACGAATAGTTTCAATAATATATATTATTTTTTTTATTTATAAATACAAATTCATTAACATGATTTGAAGTTTTAAGTTTTGGACCATGTTATTATTTATTAACCGTAAACATGTGATTTGTTTTTAGCCTTTTAACTTACATTGATTTATTCATGCAATATTTGCATTATTACTAATTAATGACGTCATTGGGACGTACGTCATACATTTTCATGACACGATGACGTCTTAGCCATCTAAACAATGGGGAAGAAGCGAGCCAAAGACAGAACCTGGAGTCCTAAAGAGGACAGCTCTGCAGACCTGACAGGTGAGTGACTCCGGTACATCATGCTCGTATGTCCTGGATCAGGTCATGTGACCCTGGTGTGATTCTGTGTTTGGGTTTAGGTGTGACATGTACACACATCCGTAAGGGAACGGACCCGAGCTGGATGAGGAAGACGAGCCTGAATAAGAGCTGGGACTCGTGTGAGGTGTGTGAGCAGAAGGAAGAGACCGAAGACGGACAGGACGCGCCGGCGATATGGATGTGTCTCAAATGCGGACACAGAGTGAGTGATGATGCGTGTGTGTGTGTGCGCACTAGTGTGTGGCATAGTGAGCAGGTGGCTCCTTATCACGAGGGTGAGTCGAAAATGATCCGGTTATATTGAAACTTCTGTTGGTCTTTTCAGCGGTTTCTGTTCAAGGCTCCTGCGCCCCCAGTCACTGCTGTGCAGGTGTGATGAACGTGTTACATCAGTTCATTTGTTACTGCGGTGCGAGCAAAACTGGATGCCGCACTTGTGATGTGCACGAAAGAGGATCAGCGTACAGCGATTTGTTTTTCGTCGTCTGTCCGTGTATGTACCTGGTGTACCTGGAGAATCGTTAGTGGTAAAAAGACACGGATTCATCACTACGAGCCTGAGAGTAAACGGCAGAGTGTGGAACGAAAACATCCTCAATCACAGACCGATCGAAAAATTTAAGCTGGAAAGTTCATCAATGCGTACATTTTTCTGGGATTATCAAGGGCCAGAAGTATTGGAACCATCAGGAAAAAGGTGCAACGATCAACAGCGCTCGTTACAGTAACACACTTATTGAAGAGCTGAAGCCTGAACTTTGGATTAAACACAGAGGACTGGTATCCGAGGGCGTCGTGATTTCGTGTGACGATGCACGTCTACACTCTTCTGCCCACACTGTCGATACTCTGAAAAAATCTTTGTTTTGAGGAATTAAAGCATCCTCCCCATAGTCCTGATCTCGCTCCATCTGACTTCAACCTGTTTGGTCCCCTGAAAGCAGAACTACAGGGATGACAATTCACTTCTGATGAATTTGTGGCTCGCAGCTCAGCTTAAAATATTTTTCATGAAGGAAAGCTATGCATGAAGATGGAAGAAATATATCTAAAAGCAAGGAGATTATGTTGAAAAATTATGTATTTGTCTTTTCTAAAAGAAAAATAAAAAAAATTCTACAAACAGAGTGCGGATCATTTTTGACTCACCCTCGTGTATCCCCTAATAAGTGCTCTTATATGGAGAAAAGAGTTGTTTCCTAGATGTTGTTACTGATTCCCAATTGCTACTTATAGTACATCTAGTTAAACTACATAGAGTGCTCTCGCCATTATTTCACACTATGCCCTTTTGACAGGAGTAGGGTTCAGTAGCCCTTATTATGTACCCTACATGGAGAAAATGGAGAAGGGAGCTAGTGAAATGTGGCATCTATTGCCTTTGTTACGTTAAACAAAAATCCAAACAATTAATAACAAAATACCCAGACGCTAGCATTTTATACTTAGTGTAGTGCACTTGATGAATTGGAGGGACACCTATTGGAAATCTAGTGCACTACCAATCCAGTAGAAATTAATTAGAACACACTTATTGTGAGTATTAAGCCAAATCTGAACATCACTAGTTAACAAGCTTAACAGAACGTTGCACATGAATCCAAAACGCTCCCTGTTATTTCATGTAGTTTAATGTAATTTGTATGAATTTATTAAAATCCATTTATTTATACACATGTAAATATCATTTTGTTCAGGGTTGTGGGAGGTACTCGGAGAACCAACACGCTGTTAAGCACTACGAGACGCCAAGGTCGGATCCGCACTGCCTAGTGCTCAGCCTGGACAACTGGAGTGTGTGGTAAGAGCAGTGAAGTCTTTCTCTTCACAAGCTATAAATCTAGCTAGCATCAATGTTCGCGTACTCTGTAACTAGAACTTAGCATTGTTCATGATTGAAAGAAAATGAACGCAAATTGCTTTTCACATCTAAAAATGTGTGGTTGATAAAAGTAATACTGTCCAAATATTCAGCAGAAAATTTTCAGAAAAGAAATTTAGTTTTAGCTTCGAATTTGAAACAAAAAAGTTTTTATGCATAGATTATAGTGAGGTAAACTGTCAGATGTGTTTTATAGTCAGCTAGCAATTACATAGATTTATGATTTATTTACTTTATTTATTTATTTATTTATGTTATTCAAACAGTTATGATTGTCTAGTTAATTTATACTAGCTTTTTAGATTTGTTATCTTATATGTTCTATATAAATTCTAAGGATGTTTTTTGTATTTCAGCTAGAGGATTTTGTATTATTTTGTTAACTTGCTAGAAATTTACGATTAGCCGTCATTTTACAGCGACTACCTTTAGTTACTAGCTAGAAATATTTTAAAGCGAGAAAGCTAGCAACTTTAAAATGTTTGCAATTTACAACGTTTCTGTTATAAACCAAGAATTGTCTTGTGTTTTAATTATTAATTACAATTATCTTAATAATTGTAATCTGTTAGATTGTACAAAGTGTACAAAATCAACAGCTAACTGAATGTTAGCTAACATTGCTAGCATTTTTAAATTACTATCCATAATTAGTAGCTAACAGCTTTCAAATTGATTCAGTTAGAATCTTTGCACACACACACACACACACACACACACACACACACAATGCTCATTTGCACACTTCTGGACATTTTTCATTCATTCCACTTTTCATTTGCATTTAAATTTATTTTGTCTTGTATGGATAGGTTTTATACTTATATATATATATATATTTCTTTTTTTATATTTTGTTCTACTTTCTTATAGTTAAGCTATTTATTTATTTCTTGCTTCTTTTCTATTTTTCTCTTATTTCTTGTTAATTGTTTTCTTTAAAAAAATTTAAGGTCACAGGCGGTCGTATAAGCATTTCACTGCATATCGTACTGTGTATGACTGTGTATGTGACAAATAAAATTTTAATTTGATTTGAATTTGAATTTCTTCTGGATATTTTTCAGAATTTTATGTATGAAAGCTGAAACAAACCATGTGTTTTGTTTTTTTCTGTGTTTTTTTCCCCCCCTTACTGTTAAGGTGCTACATCTGTGATGACAACATCTACTTCTCTAACACAGGACAGTTGGCTCAGCTAATTTCTAGTATTAAGAAACAAGTACTGGGTGAATCCAAACAAAAATCTGCCACAACGAGTGAGTGTTTGTACTTTACTTACATATTCATCGAATTTGCAGTTCAAACTAAACTTGAAAATAGCTGAAAATGGACATTGCAATTAATTCTAAAGAGGATGTTGTCATAATTAAGAGTAACAGTTACAGGCTTTGTCAGAAACCGCATGTTAGTTTAGAATCAGAATAAACCATATTTTATCGTAGTTATGTACCATAGATGTTATATACTGTAGTTAGTGTACAATAGGATCCTTTTAAAATATTTAATGATTAAGCATGAACATAATGTCGTTTCCAAAAGAATTTAAAAGAAGGTGGAATGTAGGGACCTTTTTATATCTACAAAAAATAATTTTTCTGAATTTACGAAGAATCGGTGTAGGTCTCTTGAAATACCCATCCTTTGAAATGTCATGTACTTTTTTTTTTTGAATGAAGCTCTTTTCAAATTTACAAAGAATCAGAAAGTAGGAACTTTAGGACCTGGGAACACTGTGTGCGTAAAACCTTGTTCCCCAAACCCATGGTCTTGGGAGATCTTTTTTTAAAATGTTATGTGTATACCATCTCTCTAAGTTCCATAGAGCTGACCCAGTAACATTTGCGCTTTCAATATGGCCACCATTTGACAGGGTTATCAATCAGGTACAGTGAAACCTCGGATTACGAGTAACGCGGTTTACGAGTGTTCCGCAAGACGAGCAAAGATTTTTAATAAATTT
>JAQMYG010000003.1:26082603-26096353 GCA_030014215.1 Clariallabes teugelsi
TCACATGGGCGACTGAACGTCATGTCTTTAGTCTGGCTCCTGCCGGACACACCGTAGTGTTTATCTTGCGTTACGTTCTCCAGCGCCTCACTGATCCTCTGCATGAGTTCCTGTGGGCTTGTAGGAAGAGCAGGTGGGGGGATAAAGAGCTAATATACTGCAGCCCCACAGATAAGCATCACACGGTGTCGAGTCGGGTGAAGCCTTTTCAACCGCACATTGTCATCATCACCAGCACGGCCGATCCCAAAGTAAAAGATTAAACTCGGGTAGTTTTTACACATCTCGTTAAAATCTGACATGATGATTAACAAATGGTGTATTATACAGCTGGATAGTGATTTGTGTGTGTGTGTGTGTGTGTGTGTGTGTGTGTGTGTGTGTGTAGGTGGCGAGGACAACGCTGCTGCCCGGGCTGTTGAAGACCGTGGCTGCAAACAGGAAGATGGCGCTACCGCTTAAACTGTTCGAGATCTCAGATGTAGTGCTGAAAGACGAAGACAAAGGTGTGTGTGTGTGTGTGTGTGTGTCGAAGATTTTTGACGTCAGGATTATAGCAGTGTAGAGATGAGAAGTTTCACACAGGTCTTGTTTTGTGTGTGTCAGACGTCGGAGCACGCAACAACAGGCGTCTGTGTGCGGTTTACTACAACAAGACGCCCGGCTTCGAAGTGATCCACGGCCTCCTGGACCGGCTCATGCAGCTGCTGGATGTCAAACCGGGTCGTAACCATGGTTACCACATCCAGGCCTCAGAAGGTGACTGACTCTTTTTTTTTATTTTTTTTTTTTTTTATAAAAATAATTTATAAACTCTGCAAGGGTATAAATATTTAAGTTTCTCTCTGTGTTTCTCACACTCAGACTCCACCTTCTTCCCGGGCCGCTGCGCTGAAATCTTTTTCGGTGGGAAAAGCATCGGGCGCCTCGGCGTCCTTCACCCTGACGTCATCAACGCCTTCGACCTCACCATGCCGTGCTCCGCCCTCGACATCGACATCGAGCCCTTCCTGTAGCCCCGCTAGTTAAACTAAACCACACACACACACTCGAATGACTAGCCATGCCTGCGAACATTACACTCACTAGCTGTTACTGATGCATCCTGTAGCTCCACCCATATAAGGAAGTAGTGGGTGGAGTCATGTCTCTGTGAAGGATAAACGGCGCGAGACTCAAGCGTTGTAATGATTATTAAACAAACGCCTCTGTACTGTACACTGTTGTGTTTTATTGACTTCACACACAAAATAAACACAAAATATCAACAATTTATTGAATTTTTCTTCCATGTTTCCATCACAGAAAGTGTTTTTTTTTTTTTTTTTTTTTCTCATCCCATTTGCGGTCAGTTCAAAAGGAAGCACAAGTGATGATAACGAGTGTGTTGAATAAGGGGCGGTTATGTAGCTTGTGTGTGTGTGTGAGGCTGTAGGGTGCAAAGGTCCGACTGTGGCGAGATAAGATCATAAATCAGTAGGTGTGTTTCATTCCACATCAGTCACAAGCATTCAGTGGCAACCTTTAGGTGTGTGTGTGTGTGTGTGTGTGTTTAGATGTCACACAGTTTGCCTGGGTGTGTTTTGTAGACTGATGAGTCATCACTTTAAAGCTTAACGGCCATAAAAACAAGACAAACACTTCTGGGAGTGTTCAGAGGAAGAAATAAAAAGCAAGATATCCTTGACTCACTTGTTTATTCATTCCTGTTAGCGTCTTTGCTAACAGAATCGTAAAACAGACCGGTGAAATAATTAACATTGTGAGTGCATTAAGCTGAGATGTAATTACAAACACTCTGGAGCTGTACTCATTTTTTTTTTCACAAACAAGACGAAGTAACGAGCGATGCGTGTGGTTTCAGGTCTGTATCACGTTTAGAGGTTTTACAGCGAGATGTCGAAATCTACAGCATCGACCAGGAGATTGTGTTTATTACCCATAATGCACCATGGTGGATCAGTTATAACTTTTAAGTTGAGAGGTAGCTACAGTAGGGCTGTAACATAGCCAGAGGACACGCCCCTCAGTGTGTGGGTTTGATTTATACACCATCATGTGCGCTAATGCTAATCGGTGTAATAATCTGCTAGCATGTCTCGTTTCAGCCATATTGGAATGACGTTAGTGTTAGCAGAGCCGCACACTTTTCAGAAAAGCTTGGGGTGAGATTCTGAGAAAAGGGCCACTGGTTCTGTGTACACACACACACAAAATACCCCCATTACAGTGTTAAAGTGAAACAACAGATGCACGCGCCTGTATTTATTCCAGTTGGTACAACTGAGGTGAAATATTCACCCAAACAAAAAACAAAACATGAAATAATGCCCACCTCACACACCAGCCAAATCACTGACATGCTCTCGAGCAGTTCCATGTAGGCCAGCAGGGGGCGTAGCACACAACCCTGGGCCCGGTACATAAACAGTTTCATTGGGCCCTTTACATTCTTCATCCATATCGTTCATATTTCATTCAAGAATTACAAGAGCCCTCCTGTCTCTGGGGCCCCGAGGAGTCTGTACCACCCGAACCCCCACCACCACCACCACCATCACTGTGGTGCCCCTGAGGGCAGTAAAATTATTTACACACAGCACAGAGAAAATATAACAATACAATACTTGCATTGAGTTTGATCAGACACAAAATAACGTATCACTATTTATATTGATAAGAACACTCTGGGGGGGGGGTGCAGGTGCATGCAGAAACAGATGAAAAAGAGGAAAATCAAGATATAAATTGTAGGATAGAAAAGTGGATCAGCCTGAGAGATTGATGGGGTGTTTAACTGTCATGACAAATATGGACTTATTTGGAATCGTGTCAAAGTAAAAACTTATATGACTGTATATAAGTGTATAAGTGTATAAGTGGGCGTGTCTGTACATTGAAAACATTTGCAAAAAAACATTATTTGAGGCGACGTAAAATGAGTAATACAACACATTAAGATGTTTTTTGGAATGTTTGTTTGTGCACATATCACGTAAAAACTACTTCTTATGGAATTTTAATGGGGGTGTATTTGGTTGTACCTACGTTACGAGGTAACATATAGGCTTCGTTTCATCACAATCGGCCCATGAGAAGAAAATAAATTATAATTTGAAGTTTAAATAGAAAAACACCCTTATATCATAAAAAATATACTTCATTTACTCTCAAAATTCAACAGGTGGCGCTGTACATGTTTTAAAAATGAGTGAGTGTGTTATGAGTGTGCAATTAAAGTCCACGTGAACGAAGTCGCAGGCACATCTAGTATGTACACAGAAGGGAGCAATAAAATGATGTGATTGTGAGTAACGTGTTTTGCGAGCGTTCCGCAAGACGAGCAAAGATTTTTAATAAATTTTGCCTTGGAAAACAAAGGCAACTGAGCCAACGGTTTTTCTCTCTCTTGCGCTGCGGAATTGTGGGTAATCGTCTCCCCTGCTGGGTCTTAACGCTCGTCTCTCACTGGTATAATCGACATCCGTGCACGTGTGTACTGTTTACTATAACACTGTGACCACGTGTGTGTAAAACATTTTATTTTGTGTCTGTATTCGTGTGTGTACAGCGCGCGTGTAAAGCAAAACCAAGTCTCATTAGAGAGGTTAAAGATCCATTTTCTCTCTCTGTATCAGCCCGTCGTTATGTGTGTACTCTCGCCTTTATACCCGACCACCCCCTCCTCCTCTCGGTTTCACACACACACACACACACACACACACACTCTTTCTCTGCTCTACACAGAAACACTGGTCTGTCGCGATTCTTTTCAAAGGTAAAGTGCAGGTTCATTTGTTTTATTTTTGCTTTACAGCAGTGATTCCGTTAGTGTGTCGCTCACGCGAGTGTCATTAGCGTCATTAGCGATGTTCCTTGCTAATTTTTCAGACAAAACAGTCTTTCGGTTAATGTGTGTGTGTGTGGGTGAGAAACTCAAATAAGAGAGAAGAAAGGTTTACTGTGTAAGATGAGAGGGGGGAGGGGGCTGATTCCTCCTCTCCTCTTACTTTAGCTTCTCACACACACACACACACACACACACACACACACAGCACCTGCGCGCATAAACAGAAACACTTATCTGTTGGGATTAATTTTACTTTTTTTAAAGGTAAAGTACAGGTTAATTTGTTTTATTTTTACTTTATATTTTGTAATAATTATTTTTATGTATTTATTCTTTTGGGCTGTGGAACGAGTAATTTGAGTTTCCATTATTTCTTATGGGAAAATTGATTAATGTTTTGGAATATGAGCCTCTTCCAGAACGAATTATGCCCGTAATCCACTGTATTATGTTTCCTCTAAAGATGTCAGTAGTTGCACCATCCTTGATGATATCATGTGACCGGCACATTAAACTGTACAGTTGAAAAATAAAGTCACACTAGTGATGAAAGCAAAGAAAGCAAGATAATAAGAATAAGAATAAGAATGAGTGGAAAAAGTACATGGATACGAAAGAAGGGGAGAAAAAAAGGAAAAGAAAAAAAAGAGAGAATATAAAGTGAAATCGTGCTTGATGTATGATTGCAAATCTCTCTGTGTTCGATTCATTAGCCTTTAAGTCTTCTTATGAAAATGTGTGTGTTTCATGATTAAACTCGATGCAAATACTTCAGTGCCACTTTCCCTCTCTGGATAACACTACGTCACTGCGCTCACTATTTTATTAGATTGTTGATCTGTTGACTGATGCCTTCACGCTGTAAATGTCAATCAGATTACGTAAATATCATGTGGAGAAAAAAAGCCCTTTATAGCCGACTCGTCAGAAAGAGGATGGAGCCGAGTCTTCCACAGATTATGAACATAAAGCGTGAGAAACTGGGCGTGTGGTGTGAAACCGTGTGAAGATGAGTGATTGCGTGAGTTTCGCGTGAGCAAAGTCACAGCAGCCCCAGCAGCATGAAAACCCGACACACCCCCACACTGTTGACCAGCCCGATCACAGTATACGTGCTGAACTTCAGCGGCACTTCGATTTCTTTCCTCCTCCGGGCTTTAACGTCGTTAACCGCTACACCGTAATGTGAACACAGCAGCCGGAGTGCGATCCACTTCACCACCTGCCGGGTCAGCACCAGGATCGAAACCCCCACGCAGAGCCGCGCAAATCCAAGAGTAAACAGCGTTGTGTTCATAGGAGGCAGGGTCACCGGGAAGGGCCCAGAGGGTTCAAAAGTCACGCCGAGCCTTTGGTTGAGCCAGTAGCCGAGCGAACAGCCGGCACCGCAGCCCAAAATGATAGTAGTGTCCCCCCGTGTGGCGCTGTAATGGTCCAGCTCGGGGTATTTGTAGCACAGGATGAGGGGCAGAAACAGTGTGATGGCAGGAGACAGCGGGCTGTTGAGCTGGTAAAAGTCCAAACTGTCCCAGTGAGGGTAGGACACGGCCAGAATGAGGGCGGATATGAGAGTCCCGCAGATCACATCCTGGGAAGATGGAAGGAACGATTAAACGATTAAGACTGGACTGTAAATGAGTTAAAGAGCTATGAGTCTATAGCACCATCATAATTTACATTCTCTTTCCAGAATTATAACGGCTTGATAACTAGCTGCTTTGCTTGCAATTACTTACAGTTAGAGCAATTTTGCTAACTATCTAGATAGTCGATAAGCTTTAGATTATGTGTATTTACACATTTACTGCATTTGGCAGACGCCCTTATCCAGAGCAATTTACATTTCTACATTTCTCTCTCATTATACTGTATGTCTGAGCATATAATAAGGTTAAGGGCCTTGCTCGAGGGCCCAACAGTGGCAATTTGGTGATTGTGGGGTTTGAACCTGGGACCTTCCGAACCGTAGTCCAATAACTACTGAGCCACTTAATAACTGAGCGACCCCTGACCCCCTGACCTGCCAAATGTCAATGATGGTTTTCTGCACAACTGTCATGTCAGCAGTCTTTCCCATGATTGCGCTTCCTACTGAACCAGACTGAACCCATTTAAAGGCTCGGGATCCCTTTGCAGGTGTTATGGCTTAATTAGCTGATTAGAGTGGGTTAGCCATTGAGCCTAGAATATTGAACCTTTTCACAATATTCTAATCAAATTTGGATTTGGGGTTTTCATGAGCTATAAGCCATAATCATCTCAATTATGACAAATCACGGCTTGAAACATCTCATATATTAATTTCACCTTTTAAGTTGCATTACTGAAATAAATTAACTTTTGCACGATATTCTACATTTTTCGAGTTTCACCTGGAGGTCAGCAGTGCTTTCTGGGTAAGTTGTGTTTCTGAGGCACAGAAAAGCATCGACCAGGTGGAAGTGGACAAGTGCACATGAAGAACAGGATGAGAATAGAGGCGGTAGGACAGAGCTGACAGACCAGGAGCTTTTTATAGCCTTTCTGTCTCCACACACACACACACACACACACACACACACACACACACACACACACACACACACACACACACACACACTGATAAACTCTCACCATGGCTGAGTGCACACCAGTATAAAGGCGGCTGAGACTGACGAGGGCTGAGAGAACCACGGCTATGGCGAGACCAAGCTCAAACTGAAACTAAACCATAAACACACACACACACACAAACGTTAGGATTAACATACATTCATATATGTCAACACATTCATACTTATTATATATATTTTACAGATTTGCGTGTGTGTGTGTGTGTGTGTGTGTGTGTGTAAACCTTGACTCTCTCTGTTGCGCTCAGCAATAATGTAAAGGCGATGGCTGTGGCGGCCATGGCATGAGTTGAGGGCATGCCAAACTCAACACGATGTTCCAGTTTTACCACAGGGGGCGATAAAGGACGAGGGAGCTTCAGCACATCCTTCATCACCTGTCCTATGTACATCACCACCTACAGAGAGAGAGGATAATAACGAACTGTCCTATATATACCAACTACAGGGAGAGAGAACAATAATGACCTGTCCTGTTATACCTCATCAGCTAGACTGAGAAAGAGAGGGAGAAATAATCTATTGTTCTCTCACCCTCTGTAGGTGCTGATGTATAATAGAACAAGTATCACCTGTCCTGTTATACATCACCAGCTACAAAGAGAGAGCGAGAGAGAGAGATAGTAATGAGGCTGAATGATAATATCATATTGTCCTACTATACATTACCAGCAACAAAGAGAAAATAATGACCTGTCCTGTTATACATCACCACCTAAAGATAATGAGAGCATTAATGACCTGTCCTGTTAAACATCACCAGCTCCAGAGAGAGACTGAGTAATAATAACATGTCCTGTTATACATCACCAGCTCCAGAGAGAGACTGAGTAATAATAACATGTCCTGTTATACATCACCAGCTCCAGAGAGAGAGGGGGCGAAATAACAACATGTCCTTTTATACTATACGGCTACAAAGAGAAAGAGACTAATAGTCACCTGTCCTGTTATACATCACCAGCTACAAAGAGATACATTAATAATCACAAGTAAAACTATAAATTATCACCTACAAAGAGAGTGAGAGAGTAATGATCACCTATTCTATTATACCTCACCTGATACAAATAAAGAGTAATAATCACCAGTCCTATTATACATCACCAGCTACAAAGAAAGAGAGCAATAATCACCTATCCTAATATCCATCACTGCTACAAGTGACTAAGAGGGTAACATCGCCTCTCTTGTGATACATCACCAAGACAGGGAGTGACAGAACACTAATTACCTGCCCTCTGATACATGAATACTTTCAGAGAGTGAGAGATCACATGTCCTGTTGTAGATCACCAGCCACAGACAGATAAACTAATAATCATAATAAAACAATTATGCATGACCAGCTACAGAAAGAGTACTAATCATCTAACCTACTATACATTACTGCAACAGAAGCTGAGAAAATAATATATTACATGGCATATTATATACATCACCAATACACAGAGTAAGAGAGCAAATAATCTTATATATTAAATTCATGTTTGTGTTTCTGTCTCTCACAGCCCACATGTTGACGAGGCGGCGGCACAGGAAGGGATCCAGGTTCCAGTGGATGAAGGGCAGAAAGGAGATGTAGAACACTTCATTTCCCAGAGTGGCAGATGCCATAAACAGGACGTACAGTGGCCAGTTCTTCACCTCGTACTGAGAACTCAAGTCCTGGAGAGAGAGAGAGAGAGAGAGAGAGAGAGAGAGAGAGAGAGACACTCAGTACAGCAGTGTTACTTGAACTTGTCTCAGACTTGTCACCATTTCTGTTCATCTGAGAGTCAGATCGGTGTGTGACATTCACAGTCAGGTGTGTCTTTATCAGGCAGGAGGTGTACCCGCGGCTCCAAAACGTCTTTAACCCAATTAAACAGTTTCCCTCCGTTTCCCATCATGTGCATTTGGATCAGCAATCCCTCTTTCCACATAATGATGAGTTGGTAATAAACTTAAGTAATATTATTACCAGTATGACATAAAAGTTGATGATGACGTTGATGAGAATGCAATGAGGAAAGCCTGTGGCAGAACAACCCGTTCAAATGCCAAGAATTTCTGTTTTATATATATATTTAGGGTGCAAGCACTATAGAGAAGCAGGACCCTCTTGTTTTCCTAAGGATTTTTTTTCACCCCTTTGGGCTTTTTGGGGGTCGTAACATTGGCAGACAGGTTGGAATCTTCTGCCATTAGGATGCCTGAGAGTCGCGTGTCCCGGGGCCCTCAGGGGCCTCACAGAAGATTTTGCTGCATAGCTCATACACAATTGTACGTACAGTATGACCACGAAACTCGGTTCACATTTAAAGCTCATTAAGCCGAACAACGTTCTCGGCTCGATTCAACAGGAAGTCAGTTATATTGGGTCGTTTGCCAAAACGCACTCGATGGATTTTGATATACTCCTCCTAGGGAATTTATACGATCACCACCAAACTGGGCTGATGTGATCTAAAGACATTGAGGATGCAAAATTGCAGAGGGATTTTTAAAAACTCAAACAAGTCAGCTGTGACGATGCCTTAGATTTTACGCTGAAAAGTGGTCAATAACTTTCTGTGTGGCATTATATTGAGTAACATTATATTGAGTGACGCTTTCGGTGACATCACGTTCAGTGACATCATAGTGTGATACTTTTTTTCCCCAGCATCTGCAGCCTATACTACACACGTACACATCACAAATGTTAACACTCACACGCACACACACATCACAAATGGTAACACACTCTCACACACAGACATCACAAATAGTAACATGCTCTCACACACAGACATCACAAATAGTAACATGCTCTCACACACAGACACACGCACGCACGTACGAACAAACTCATCCACACATATACATACACACTCATGCATTAAAAACACATATATCACACACATACACACACACACACACACACACACACAGATCACAAATGTTAACACTCACACGTTCATCTCTAACAAATGCTCAAAAGCTCATGAAAATGTGCAGACAGGTTGGAATCCGCTGTCATTAGGATGCCTGAGAGTCTGTATGAGTGTATGCATTTACACACACACACACACACACACACACACACTCACAAAGGTTAACACTCTCAAACTCACACTTTGGGAGCATTTGCAAATTTCTTTGTTTTTGTTTAGTGATTCATTTTATACTATATATGATTAAAAAAAAAAAAAGTACTGTATACATAAAACTGCTTGTTTAGAAAGAACTTTTACTTTAAAAAAAAAAAAAAAACTAACTTTCAGTTGCCCAGATGTTGAGTGTTCACACCTGACCCGACTCGCAGAGCGGGAAAATCCAGTCCTCAGCTATTACTCAACTCGGTTCACTTGGATTTCTAACCTCTCTCTCTCTCTCTCTCTCTCTGAGAGTCCAAAATGTTTTTACTCACATATTGTTTTTTTTTTAAATTATTATTTTCTTTTTTGTTGTTGTTGTTATAATACACACTTAATACTCATTTCCATGATTTTCTTTTGACTCTGTAAAGCAATTACGCTTGTTAAAAGTGTTATACAAATTTACGTTTTGAATTGCATTGAACACTTACGTCGTTTTTGCGTCTGTTCGGCGCGCGCTTGCCGCCCTCACACGGCGGTGACGTGCCGTTCGCGTGGCCGTGGTTCCGCGCGCTGAGCCGCTTTTGAGCGGACGGGAACAAGCCGCAGGCGTGCTGGAAACCGGCCACGAGCTCCGAACTGCTCAGGTACGAGACCACTGAACTCACCATCATCATCCTCATCCTCATACACGCCGGGGTCTCCACGCGCGCCGCTGGCTGCAACCACCACTGTACTGATTAACGCACCTGCGTGCGCGCTCACCGTCACCACTCCACCGGGGCGCGCTTCCGCGTTCTCATGCGCGCGTACAGGTGTGCTGTAGAGATCAGGACAGATTGTGACCTCATGCATCCATCCATCCAAATATGGAGCAATAGCTAGAAATGTTGGTTTTGTTTGTCTTTCCTCGTTCACTTGCCAAAAAGCAGCTATAGCCACAGTTCATCCTTTTGCATTACTTCCTTCTTTATAACTTTCTTTCCCCATTTATTTTAGAATTATAAGAATACAAAAGACTGGAGTGTCTGGTGGAAATAATTCTACTCAAAGAACAAGCTAAAAAAAAATGTAAGTAGGCTAATTAAGTACAGTACATAAATCAATAAATAAAAATCAAACGATTGAAAAAAATCCTATTTAATTTCTTACCTTTATTTATAAACTAATACATAATTTTCCCTTGAAATTTTTTTTTTAAGTAATAGAGAAGTTTAATAAAAGAAAAAAAGGGGGAATTTTTAATAATAATAAAATAATAATCAAAAAGAAAGCGATACAAAGAAAGAAAGAAAGAAAGAAGAGTGCCTAGTATTTGTATTTATAATAGTGTTCCGATGTAAGCTCATTATAGTTTCATGAATGGTTTATGAATAATGATGACATTACTATCCAGCATCATTACTATCTCAGACCAAACTATTTATATCCTTTATTATAGCCAGTGTTTTCATGTGTGACGTCACAATTCATGCCCCATTTAGATTCATATAATATGCCATTATTACTGATGGACCTGCATTTGGTCTCCTTCGCCTTATATAATATTAACCAGCTTGTTGGCTGTAAATAAACGACGCGCGCGTCATCATCGCGTCATGTGACTTTAATTATGGTGGAAACGACCTGGTGGTGGCGCGTGTGTGTGTGTGTGTGTGAGTGATGACGATAACGCTGGATTTCCATTTGCCACTGGATTCTCATGTTCTCTGGACTGTTTCCACGTTAAATGATCATGTAGTTACCTTCTCCCGCCGGTAGGGAGCGCCTTGAAGCATTTACTGTTTATAATTTTGGCCTTTACTCTCATTTACACTCAAAGTGCACTGGTGGATCAGTGAGTGGTAGGTTTCTTATTTACCGTGTGTAAGGCCTGAGTTCAATTCCCAACCAATGCTAAAACCCCAGCCAATGGATGCAGTGCCTGGATTAAAAAAAGGCAGGTGAAAAGGTCAGGTTTGATTAAATCCCTCTATCACTTTTAAGGCGAGAAGTTCAGGAAGGGCATCCGGTGTAAAACCTGTGCCAAGTTGTGAGCGGATTGCATGGTCCGCTGTGGTAACTCCTTGAGGGCAGCAGACGAAAGAAGTAGTAGTATTAGTAGTAGACACTCTCAGGAAAACTATTAGGGGAGAGAGGGTTGAGTTGTAGTGAATGTTAAGTTCTAATAGATGTTGCTACTACCCCAGCCACTAGGTCAGTGGCTGGGGTAGTTTAAAACATTACATTTTTTTTGTGAGAGATATGCATTATTAAACAGATTTTACACGCTAACTGATTACCTCACTAAAGTAAAGTAAAAGTAATAATAAAAAAAAGAAACAGGTGGCACGGTGGCTTAGTGGTTAGCACTGTCGCCTTGCACCTCCAGGGTCCAGGTTCTATTCCTGCCTCTTTGTGCATGGATTTTGCATGTTCTCCCTGTGCTTGGTGGGATTAGATTAGGCTAACTGGTTTTTCCAAATAATTGGTGTTGCCAGTTGTGTGTTCGTGAATGTGTGAGTGTGTTTAGGTGTATGTGTGTGTGCCCTGTGATGGATTGGCACCCTGTCCAACTTGTACCCTGCCTCGTGCCCTAAGTCTTCTGGGATAGCCTCCAGGCCCCCCACGACCCTGAATACACAATAAAGCAGTATAGATGATGAGTGAGTGAAAAATAAACCAACAACAATGAACCCATGAGCACAGTATAGACAGTGTAGACTCATTACTATTGTATAGTGCTGTTGACACAATATGATCTTCCTGGAACATGACAGGTTAGTCCTTACTTGGTTTGGCTCCACAGTACATCAGTGAAATGATCCATCCCTGTACCTTAGGCAGGGCTTTACACTCTCCTAACAAACTCCTTCTTAGCATCCCACAATCTCGAATAAAAAACACTTTTTCAGTAACTGCACCTAGACTGTAGACCTCACTTCCCCTTAGTGTAAGATCAGCTCCAACTCTAGACCAATTCATCCAATGTTGCATCCAGACTCATCTCTTCTCTTTGGCTTGTCACTGTCCTTAATCTTTGGCATTTTCTCATTATATATCCAACCCATTTTATCATTAAGTATGTGCTTTATACTTAGTTTATTTATTTGTTTGTTTGTTTGTTTCATTTCACTTTGTACTGTATGTTGAATGTCCTATTACATTGTCTTTTAAAATATTTTCTTACTTCTGTTAAATTCATTAACTATATATACAGCACTTCAGGCAGCTTCAGCTTTTACCTGTAAATTAAAAACAAATTGAGTGGAATTTAATTACCACCATACAATCTTTTTAACATAAACTCATTTTATTATAAACTCATTTTAATTCTACAATTCCATTAGCACTTTCCAGACTCATTACCGATGTGGAGTTCATCACATTATAAGCAAACTATCTAAACACCTGTCATGATCTGAGAGAGAAAGCTAATTCAATTTGAATAGATTTAAATACAAGTGCACATTCCTGCAACTAAAGCTTGTTTAGTTCCTGCATGTCACAGCCCCCCTCCCCACCCCAGAGTGCATTATTGTTGTATAACAGCACTGGTTGTTGTGTTATTCCTTAGTGACATAGTTGTACAGGGGTTTCCAACACGTGGAACAGTTTCTTTGCTAAACTGTGTTTAAATACACACAGGGCATCACATGACGCTCAAATACATCAATCAAACAAAGGCTGAAATGCTCATGTCTTCATGCTTCATCAACATGCCATGAAATCTTCTGAAATTTGTTTTAGGATAACAATACTGATGATAAAAATAATTATTATTGTTATTGCAATTGTTGTTAATATTATCATAGCAATCAATTTACATTTATTTAGTATTTGTAGTATTTATAATATAAACATTATTTAATATTTCCTTCTGAACATAACAGATTATTATTATTATTATCATCATTATTATTATTATTATTACTATTAGTAGTAGTATTGTTGTTATTATTATAGCAATCAATTTACATTTATTTAGTACTTGGATTTTTTATTATTATTATTACATTTTACTTAATATTTCCTTCTGAACATAAACTAATTACTATTGTCTTTCTTCTTCTTACTATTATTATAGCAATCAATTTAGTTTCCTTTAGTATTTGAATTATTTTAATTATTATAACACGATAAAATAATGTATTGTTTATTATTTCTTCTCTATTATTAACTATGACGACATATTTTTGTAAAAAAAAAAAAAAAAAAAAAAAGTTTTTAAATTTATTTTTATTTTG
>JAQMYG010000003.1:26096605-26109131 GCA_030014215.1 Clariallabes teugelsi
TAAACGCCACACCGCTATGGAATACCAAGCAACTTTAAATATCATAGTATAGTGTGTGTGTGTGTGTGTGTGTGTGTGTGTGTGTGTGTCACAAAGTGCTGTCAAACGATTAAAATTTGTATCTAATTAATCACAGTCATAGTCTGTAATTAATCACAATTTAAAAATTCTTAGATTATATACTTATATTATGTGCAATGTTGGAATAAAGAAATATATAACAAACTGGTTAGAGGAATCAAATTATGCAAGTTTTTTATTATATCAAAAAACATTAACATTTACCAAATATTACTGTATATTAAAATCTTTCTAATGGGACTGGCACTGCATGCAGGAGCTGGGTAGTATGGGGTGTGGCAACCCACCAACAGCAGGGCTCAACCCCGGATCTGAGACCTAAAAACCTCCTGAGCCACCACTTCCACAACTTATACTTAATGTATTTTTGTAAAAAAAAAAAAAAAAAAAAAAAGTTTTTAAAGTTATTTTTATTTAGCGTTTTATTTCTAATTAACAGCTGCATTATTGTCCGAGACGCTGCTTTATAAAACTGGTCGATCATCCTCTGACCAATCAGAAAGCAGCATCCATTGTAGACCGTGAACAGGGCGTGGTTTCAGACATTTAATAGATATCATTCTGCACTATAAACAACCTGTCGTGTGGTTTAGGGGGGATTATTTACTCCATATAGAGTTTATTATACAGAAATGAAGTCGGATTAAAAAGTGAACATGAAGTAAACAATGCTGAGCGGTGACGCGAGCGACTGACGCGTGCGGGGTTCAGCTCTGATCTCACCGCATCATCATCATCATCATCTCTCTCCCTCTGTCTCTCCCTCTGTCTCTGTCTGTCTTTTGTCCCGACTCGCAGCATCAGCGCAGTGTGATGGCGGAGTGATTTGCGCCCAGCCCGAGAGAGAGAGAGAGAGAGAGAGAGGAGCCGCTCCTGACGCTGAGATTCACCAGACAAACAAAAGACAAAGGACCAGATCGCATCCCATTACATCACCGAGCCCGCACCACCCTGACGGTTATTCATTTGTTTTTATTTTATTTTATTATTTATTTATTTTCTTCTAGATGCCCGGTCAGTGAGCGGAGCGGGTGCAGAGGGAGTGCGCGCGCCGGGGGTGTGATGTGAGCAGAGGGAGCGCGAGAACCGACGCCGCCGCCATGGCCGCGGATGTTCAGGCGGATGCGGCGACGGATGTGGCGGCGGACGCGGGAGCCCCCGGCGGCGGCGCCGCGGACCGGTACGAGGAGTACGAGTGCAAGATCTGTTACAACTACTTCGACCTGGACCGGCGCGCGCCGAAGATCCTCGAGTGCCTGCACACGTTCTGCGAGGAGTGCCTGCACGCGCTGCACCTGCGCGAGGAGCGGCCGTGGCGCGTCACGTGCCCCGTGTGCCGCCACCGCACGCCCGTGCCGGACTACCGCATCCGCCACCTGCCGAACAACACCAAGGTCACGGAGGACTTCCCGCTGCGCGTGGACGCGCGCGCCGACCCCGTGCCGCAGGACGCGCTGCCGCCTCACCCGCCGCCGCTCCATCCGGCGCTCGCGGCCCTGCGGCGCAACGACGACGCCCCCTCCCCATCGAGCGCGTCCGGCCTGGGCCGCCTCGCTCTCGCGCACGCCACGCCGTCCACCACGGCGTCCACGGCCACCATGACGCTCTCGCAGGACTCGGTGGCGTCGCGGCGCGAGACCTGCCACGAGGGCTGCTGCAGGCGGCTCGCGCTCACCGCCGGCTGCGCGTGCGTCGCGTTCTCGTTCGTCGCCATGCTCGCGCTTCTCTTCGCCGGCCTCGTGTTCGTGCACGGCAACTCCGGCGACCGGCCGCCGTCTCCCGCCGGCCCCGTGTGCCTGTCGGTCGCGAGCGTCCTCGCCATGGTGGCCGTGGTGGTCACGTGGCTCCTCTGCTGGCTCAAATACAGACCGGAGCACGAGACGACCGGCCGCGCCTCGGCCACGAGCAGCAGCAGGAGAAACGCCTGAGTGTGTGTGTGTGTGTGTGTGTTAATGTCGCTCACTGTGTATTATAATCCTGTCCTCCCTATGCACTGACAATCTCTTTCTCTCATTTTCCACACACACACACACACACACACACACAGTGTTTTCCTTCCCCAGTAAGGTTCCTTCTTTCACACATCTGGATGGATTAAATCAGTCTGATCCATTAGATCACCAAGACTAAGAATTCATTCAGAAATTAAACACTGATGATCCAAGATGTTTAAAGTCTCTCTGAAATACAGGAGGATAAAAATTTAAGAAAACATTGTTTTTGTCCGAGTTATCAAGCTGTAGCTTTGTGCTTCCTGTCATTAAACATCCTGCAGTCTCACCTTGGACAGGTTCAAAGCCACACACAGGTTATGTTGTTGGTCTTTCAGCTGCTCGGGATGAGGGGTCGCCTCAGTGGACCATCCGATCCGCACACAACTTTGGCACACTGGATGCCCTTCCTGACGCAACCCTCCCATTTAAAAAATTTTTTTTTATCCATGCAGTTTAAGCATTGCGTGGAAATTGAACTCCGGGCCTTCAACATGGTGGTTAAATCTAACACTATTTAGAAAAGATTATGACAAAAAATAAATACATTTCCGCCCACCCTGTTCCACCCAAAAACAGGTAACTGTGGTTATACAGAGGAGTCTGATTCAACTGTGGCAAAGTAGCTTTGTGTAAAACAGTGTTGTTTGAAATATACTTGCACTAAGACTGCGCTAGTATTTAGCTAGCCGAGTGGCAGTTTACGACAGCTATGTAGAAGTAAAAACTTTATATTCTTTACATTATTTGCCTTTTTAAAAAATTGATTAAAAAAAAAAGATTATTACTATTGTTATTAAGGCACTGTTGTGCTGCTCCTCCAAGATTGTTTAAAATGGACCTTTTTTTTAAACAAAAGATTCTCTTCTTTTCGACTTTTTCTACAGGTCTTGTTTTATTCAGTGATGATTGTTTATACGTTTAGGATCTGAATCGTTCTTCACCACCTTGGATGACTCGAGCGCTCGTACAAGCTTTCTGTCTTGGCTTTAATATCGAACAATCATCTTTTTAAATGCCACACAGGGAAAGCGTAGTATGTTTTTCCTATTGTTTTAACCCTTTAATGTCTACGACAGTACAGATTTATTTACTCTATATTTTATTGTGCGCAATAATAGTTGCCTGTTTATTAGAGCCGTAGAGATTTTATTAAATTCTGTCTATTCTATTGACTAGAAAAATAATGCAACACCTAATGTGACAATCTAGAGCTGAATCTCTGACCTTGACATGGGACTGACCTAAACACCAAAATGTGTTGTTGTTTTTTTTTTACACATTTTTTTTATTTATTATTAAACATGAACACTAGCACTATTAGTCTTGTTTTGAGCTCCATGCAATTAAGGCGTACTTATTCATGTTTGTAGGTTTCAATTTTGGAATTTAAACTATGAAAAAATCAATTGAAAAAAAACAAACAACTTGTATCTTTTAATTCCTCCTCAGCCGAGTCAGTGTTCGGCAACTAGATGTCAAATCAACACGGCTGCTCAGAGCATCAACACAGCACTTCTTACTTTTAAATGAATTACACTGTACTGTATATATACACACAATAGCGTTAAATCAGTTATATGGATGTATTCACATATTAAATCTTTAACAATAGCCGGCTAGCTCGTTGTTTACGAAAGACAAACGTCTGATGTATGCATCTGTGTTTTATTGTTTGGTTTTCAGGATCTGATTTCCCACTTCATGGTTATGATTCTGACTCTGACCAGGCAGTTATGAAAGAATGAATGTTGTCAAATGCGTCAATGCTGTTATTACGACATGGTCATGAACGACATCGTTGCTTATCAAAACTTCATATCTGCCCGTTTCCTGTATCGGTTTGGAACACCTTATCTGTTCACATTCATAATTCATACCGGTCGATAGTTACGATTAAGGTGATCAAGGGTACGTTTAAATTCAGCATCGAAGATGCAAGTGTGATGGTTTTGGGGCCAAATTTTTTCTAACCGTACACTAAACCTAAAACTAATAATATCTCTCTCTCTCTCTCTCACACACACACACACGCGCGCGCACCAGAGAATCCATTAAGACTTTATTCTATTTTAATGCACTACAAAGGTTATTAAATAAAACACACTCTGTAGTGCACTATATGTTCCATGTGGGATTCAGCTCTGGTGAACACACTTTCAATAACTGCCTTTCTCCTAAACCATGTACAGTATTGCTCTCTTTCTCCACCCCTCCTTCTCTTACACACACACTTAACACTGGTCACACACATATCCAGTCTGCTTCAGTATAATCTGCCTTACTGTGTGTTCTGTAGAGATTAGATTTTGTGTGTGTGTATATACGTGTGAGAGCGAGAGAGAGTGTGTGTGTGAAAGCGAGGATGTGTGTGTCGTCCTTGTGTATGTATTGACATATGGAAATAATTTCCTCTGTTTATATGCCTGAACGTCAAGACAATTAAAATACTATATATACAAACATCTTATTTTTGGGGGTCATTCCTAAATATATAACAAAGGTGTGAGTATAGGGGTGTCAATACTTTGTGCAGAGGCTGCAGCGAGTGATCGGACCTGCGCAGTGGCATAGAGATTATGACTATTAAGTGTAGGGATGAGAAAGGTGTGCAAACTGATGACTGTAAATATTCTAAATAGTAACAGTAATTAGTGTGTTTGCTCTTCCTCGCCCTCTAGTGGAGAGGTCAGGATGTTGAGGAAATGTGCTACACATTAGAAAGTACAGAAAGTTCAGCTCACAATAAACTGGATCAGATTTCACAAAACACTTTTGATTGAACCAAGTTGTTATATTTATTCAGGTTTTTTTTTTCTTAATTTTCTTCATATTTCAAAGTAGAAATATGACCTCACATCCTGTTTGGTAAAAATCAGAGAAGCAAATATTATTCAGGTTATTTTCCCGATGATGCGATCCAAATTTCAGAATAGCAGAAAAACCAATCAGGAATAAAGCTTCTTCATTCCTTTAAGTCGTGGAAGTATGTCCAACTTTTACTAAATTCTTTAGCAATTAATTATGTACTAATACGGTCATAATTAATAATTATTAAATGCACTGTGTAGTAGAGTATAAGTATTGGCACCTACCTCCATTTAAGGAAAATAAGTGCCCACACGGAGAGGTAGATGCTTTGTAAACAAATTAACATGTAAAGTTATAGGAAAATATAAAAAAAAATTGCTAATTATGAGGGGCGTTCAGGTCAAAGTGGGACTTTTGATTGTGCAGATTAACACAATAGATTAACATTTTTCTATATAATTCTCTGCTACACTAATACACTTATCCCAGAGTTTAATTAGTGCTTGGACACGATAAAAAGTTCTCAGTACGCCGGAGCCATGATCGGAAATGCTGGCCTCCCAGGAACTCCTTTAGTGGCCCAAACATGTGGAAATGGCTTTTCAGACATACTGGCCTTCTTCACAAAGTGTGCACATTTCAAGAGCCAAAAGCCTCATCACCGTACTGTGCGCGAAGTCTTCTGTAAATTTCAATCACTCTTACGCCTTCAATCACCAGAAATTTCATCACAAGTCCCTGTTTGACTTGAACGGCCCTCTTAGAATGAGTGTTTTATTCCCCCCATTATAAGGAGCTAATTAAGCACTTCATACATGCTATTTAATGGTTACACAAGGAAGAAAGACAGAGACAAAAGTCGATCAATAGAAAAATAGTTTACTAAAACAAACAGTGAGATATTTTACAGTCAGAACTCCAAAAATATACAAATCCTCCAAAACAGGAAAAGAACATTGTGAACGTCTTTTACACGCTGTGTTAAAATCAGCCCAAAATCTGAAACCACAGCCACCCCCTGATGATGCATGATGGGTATTCTGCAGGCATTATGGGGTGTCGTGGCTCCCTCATTATAGCATGACTAACAAAAAAAAAAAAAGTTTTAGACACACAGCTGAGTGCGGACACGTTTATCGCTTTGAATTTCACTGAACGTCAGGTTAAAATCAGAATGAAATGAAAAACTGCACAGCAAGACACCAAGAACCAACAATCAGATCAATCGAACAGTCCTGAGCTCAGAACAACAGCTTTTATTTGTTTATTATTATTCTGAAATCAAACTTCTACAAACAGGAAATTCTGGAGTTTATAAAAAATTGGGTAACCTTCATGAAATTTGTGGACGGTGAGGTTTTCTTCGAAATGTCTTTGAAAACGCTGTGTGAAGTCTTTTGTCAAAAATATTTTTTTGATTTCTGGAATTATTATTAATAATAATAAAAAGGTTTAGTACATATTTTTGAAAGGTTTAATACCATTTTGGAAAATTCCCATGTTTTCATTAGTTTAGAAAAAAATAGTTGAAAAAAAAAATACTCGGACTTCTTTAAAGATTTTGTTATTTTTTGTAAATCTGAAGATTTATAAGATTTTTTTTTTTTTTTTTTTTTACATTTTTGATAGTTACTTTTGTTAGCTTTTGCAATTATATATATATTTTAAATGTAGAATTTGTAAAAAGAAATTATTTTGTGAACATTTTAGTAATTTAAGTTTGTCTTTTTCCATCTTCATTTTGTAATGGTGAGGTTTGAATTTCATTTTCAAGACTTTTTTTTTTTTTTTTAAGTGAGTTTTTGCTAATCTTCGATATTTGAGGATTTTTGCCTTTTTTTGGAGAATCAGTTTCTGAATTGTCCGTGACCCCAGGGACCTCCTCTGCTCCATCCCCTGGGCCTAAATGGAGGCTCGGGTCCGAACCACTCGGGCGGTCCTCTGGGAGGTCCGTTGTTCCTGAAGGGTCTCCCGTTCCAATGCTCAGCTTGGACGCCTGGGTGTGGGAAATCTTCGGTGGGACCCTTCGGACTCGGCAGGGGCAACCGGATCCGGATCATGGGACCCCTGGGGACGTTAGGAAGAGGCAGACCGGGGGGAGGATGTGGGATGTTGGGAAACGGAGGCATAAATGAAGCAACAGGAGGAGGATTTTGAAGTAACGGCCCGGTATGGATGCGGGGTCTGCTGATGGAGTTTTCTGAATGCGGCTCCACGGGGTCAGCTGGGTTTAAAACAAAACCAGATGAAATTGACATTTTTATAATTTACATATCACAGAAGGTTTAAACACTTTCATAAATAATGGCACCAAACTGTACCGTTCCTCATTCCTGGGTGATACCAGCTCTACAGATATGACGTTATAATATCGATATCCTGAAGAAGCTTTCCTGAGATCCCATGTGTATCGGTGAGAGGGGACTTTATTAACCATCCCAGCCTTTAGGGGTTTAGGTCTGTCTACTGGTGTGTGTTCTCATTGGTTCTAAGTCATTTCTCTTGGACATGATGCAAATTATTTAGCTAGGAAAAGTGTGGGAAGTAAGCAGTCCAGAGATAACATTACTGTATGCAGTGATGATTTGTTACTGTAGATGATGTTCTCACGCTGTCACAGGTACAGGATGGTTTACAAGTGTGTCTAGAAATCTGGAGGCTTTTTGTTTCGGTGTGTGGGTTTGGGGTGGGTGTGAGGGGACGGGGGATGGGTGTTTGGGATTTTAGGGAATGTTTAGATTTTTCCATATTGCTTTTGAGAAATTTTTGCAGAATCTGTGCACACGGATTACTTAACCGAGCGCACAGATAATAAACAAAGCGCATGGATTACTTAGAATTTTCACCAATTCTACAATGAAATGTTGAAATGTTTATTTCAACATTCATTGATTGATTAATTGATTGTTGAAATTATAAAACTTCTTGTTGGCTTGGGCTGTTTAATTACTTCTCAAAAGCAAGATCTTAATCTTATTTAGAAATAAGAGTTTTAAATAAAAATTTTAAAGAAGAAAAAATGTTAGAAATTCTATAAGAACTAATTTCCCAGCAATTTCCAATTTTTTCCCACTTTTCTTTTTCAAACTTTAAAATTATTATTTATTAATAATATTATTATTTTGTTAATTTCATGGTGGTTAATTACTGATTTTGTATAATTAAAATCTCTGGGAATATCCTTTTTGAACATTTTTGAAGTATCATGAGAAATGTGTGAATCTTTGTGTAGTTTTGTGACTTGTAGCCACTTTGTTTGTCATCACATCCATGTGTAATTTGCAGTAAATGCTATAAATTTGTAATTCACTACAGCTGAGTGAGATTTGGTGGAAGAGAACCAGAACAAGGTCGATTACTCAAGGACTCGTAATTAGTTTAAAGTTATTTGCCTGATTCTGGTTTTAATTTATATAATTGTCTATATTTTTTTAAATAATGCACTCAATTTCTACATGATCATGACGGAATAATTGGAAACACACATTAATATGAGATTTTTCATTCTAACTCAAAGCTCTCGTACCTGGCAGTGGGTTTGTGCGCTCGATGCCAGACTCAGAGCTTACAGCAGGCATCTGAAACAACAAGAAAAACACACAGTTTTATCCATATACACAATCTTACAGCAGAATACAGTAGAACACAGAAAATAATAACATGACAGAGTTTAGGTTGATCAAACAAGAAAAAAATGGAGGTTAAGTGTTTGCCACAGACGTCACAGCACAATGCGCATAAGAAATATATTTTTTTTCCCCCCTTTAAGACAGGAAATGATGTGTGTATTGAACAGGACTGTGTGAGGAATCAACAGAATCAGAACAAAGTGAGATACGGCCAAAGACTCGGCGAGTGAAATGTCTGATCCTTAAAAATCGATGAATAATTTGTCATAATCTTGCGGAAGAGACGCATCTGTCTGTGCGAACTGTACACACACTCATTCACCAACACCACTTGCACATTACAGGAACTCAGCTGGGAGTTATTACCACGTCCCCCGTACAGTCCCGACCTCGCTACAAGACATTTCCACATGTTTGAGCCATTAAAGAAGTTCCTGGGAAGTCGGCGTTTCAGACATGAATCAGACAGGCAGTCCGATTTTGTCTCCAGTGTACTGAGAAAACTTTCTACCTTGATGATGTCCAAGCTCTAGTGAAACACTGGGATAAGTGCACTCTTGAATTATACAGAGAAATAAAGGGATATTTTACTCTCAATTCTGTGTTCTGTTATCACTAGGATTAAACCATGCCCCGAAGAAAATATTTAATTCAAAACCTTTCATTATTTACATAATGGACCTGCTATTAGAATTCACCACAACTGCCACTTCCGTCGCTTTTATTTACACTGGGTTTTATTTGTGCCATATTACTGACAATCATTACAAGTAAAAATGCTTCAATTAAGGAGAAAAGTGCAATGTTGTTAAAAATAATCTCTCTTGACATTGAGTATAATGCAAGTTGACAAAATTTCAATTGTACAGCGCTGGGCAAAAGTCCTGTGCACGGGTTGTTTATGCAACAACCTCATTTCCCCTCTCGTCTGTTCCAAACCCTCAGCATTCAGCATCAGCAGTATACTAATCCCCGGCCTGATCATCTGTCAGCATCTACACCTGTTTCTCACTGGTTTATGCTTTAAGTTAGATGTAAGCTTGAATGGTTCATAGGTCAAAAAAATGAGAGACAAAAACGTCTTTCAGGAAGCCTGGAGAACATGTACAAAAATGACACCAGGCATGATCAATTAATGTTCAATTTAATTTAATTTTGTATACAGTTGTCAACAAATAAACCTAAAAAAAACCTTTCTGCTAAGATCTAAGAACCTAAGAAAAATTTCTGCTAATATAAAAAAAATACTTCATTACATAGCTATTAACATTTTATTTATCTTTTTTTAACTTCATTGAAATATATTTATAGAAGAAGAAGTACCAACACATTACCTTGCAGCGTATTTACTTAAACAAATGACTATTGGTTCGGACGCAGGGGTCGTAGGTGATCTCTGAGAATCTTTTACTTTTATCAAGAAAGTCTTACTGTTTTACTGCGGTCTGTTCAACCATGTGATCCGAAGTGAAGTTTGAAAAAGTTCTTCAGGAAAGATGTTAATCGGGAAAGTGGTCATTTCCAAAGAACAAAATCCAACATGGCCGACAACGAGGTCATGACATCATAGGTGGTTCAGAATACCCGCCGTTAGGTGTGTATAGTCAATTATGTTGGTTATTATTTTTCCACACATGATTCTTGATTCTGTAGTCTAACACAAACGTCCCCAACCACCGGGCCGTGGACCGGTACCGAGCCGCACAGAAAGGATTAAAAATATACATTTGCTTTTATTTGCATTTTATTGACTATCAGTGTTTAACTTTGAAAAATGATCAGATCGCCTCCTATTCTCTTCCGTCTGCACATCACGACATATGATTCACACGCTCCAAGCCCGCTCCATATGATAAATGTGAGATTTTACTTGCCATGTCAAAAGTTTAATCGTGAAATTAAAAACCTCTCGGATATACTAATCTAGTCAGGGGAACAGTCCGGATGAACCTTCCTCCATTTTAGGAGAACGTCAAGTTTAATTCTTGAATGGTTGTAGCCGCTGTAACCAAACCGTGTCTTGCAAGACTTTCAGCTTCAACCCTTCAGTAGTGTAATGTCGGGTTACCACAGGTCACAAACCTGTGACGTATACCATTAAAATAATATTAATTTCAGACAGAAATGGAAGTGCAGATATTAGCGATCCACCATGAGGCAGGTGTGCGTTTGCGTGTGTAAGTTCGAGTTCCCACAGGTACTAAGGAGACACCTTATATTTACAAATCCGGTAAAATGATTCTTAACATGATCACATGACTATTGTTTTTAGTCAACATTCCACGCTGGGTCTCTGTAACCTGAACATGGGAGCGCCGAGGGACAAAAGTGGTGAAAAAAAAAAAAGAAGTCAAAACGTCTGCGTCTATTCTGAGGGATGTAAACTCCATGAGAAATTCTAAAATGGTTGAAAACACAATGCGAAGCTAGAAATGCCTTGGCATTCGACAGAAAGTGGAACAAATGTCCCTGAATTGAGGATTGAGGAGATAATTTCTGTGGTCGGTGTGGTCACAGTTTGATCATGTGACCACACCACTAAACACACCACTAGCTGCACCGTTTAATACGAGTTTGGTGTTAACTTCCTGGTGAACAATCCTTTGAAGATTGCGGGATATTGTGTGTATCCTACTTTCTAAATTAGCACTTTGTCCACAGGTTAGAATTTGTTTTTGTTTATAATAACAAATAGCATTATAAATTTTTTAGTATATTCTTAGATTTAACCTTAAAACAAACATACGAACAAAAACAACAAAGGCCGTTCTTATTCTCACTCCCTCACTAGCAATTGTACTGTATTGTACGATAAAGCGAAAAAAATTCTTGTCTTGGCGGGAAACTTACTGAGTTCTCCTGGAGACGACTCCCATTAATGTCCAACATCATCGAGTAGAAAACTTCAGTGTCAGCAATTATAAGATTTTCCTTGAAGGATGTTAGATATCTGTGAGGATTCAATTACTGGAGACATCCAATTCCAATATACACATGGATGTGAATGACAGGAACGATAAGATCATACTACGAGAATGACAACTTATTTGAAGGAGCGCGTTAATATAAACAAGAGGCGACATAGGCAGTCTAATACGGCACCAAATGCACTTCGGCTGTTATATGGATTAAAAACATTTTTCTTCTTTGGCTCCAACATTTACATCCCAGGAAAACAAACTTCTGCCCCAGAGTTTCAGTTATTATCGCTGCAATGTGCATCAGCTGCCAAAATCTGATTGGACTCCGTGGGAACGCGTGTCGCACTTTGACCACAGAGTTCCTTCTGCACTGTATGTAAATGACTCACCTCGCTTCTGAACCATGAGTAACGACAATGTTTTTCTTCTTTTTAATTCAGAAAGACAAGACTGTAAGTTTTATCACAAGCTCTGTTTTGCTGAAATGTAACAGCTTCCATTTGACGCTTTGATTTAGCATCAGAAACGCAGGTCAGCATCAGGTGTTTAGAATTAAACTAACCTCGCATCGGTGCAAGATTATTGCCTTTAAATTCAGTAGCATTTTGGTTGTCCGGCTGTTTGCCACATGTCCTAATCTGTTTTTTCCCCCCATTTTTTTAATGCAGTAATATCCCTGTGTAACAAAATATTATGTCCCTAAAATCTAAACGCACCATCACATCTGCTTCTAGAGTCATACAAGAGCAAAGAGCACAGTGACCGTTTTGATTTTACTTTTAAATCTTGTCACCTACAATTTTGCTGAAGATGGTTTTAAAGAAAATTTTTGGAGTAACTTGGCTCTTTTATGGTTTAAATATCAGTGGACCTTCTGGGTTTTATTCTTGCTGCATTGCTTTGGAAAATAATTATTTATTCTTTTGTAAATCTAAGGTTGTATGAACATACTGTATATAACTTTAATTAAAACCCAGTTCAGTCCAAACTGTAAGTTCCATTACTGACCTGGGCCTGGTTTCTCGAAAGCTTCTTATCGCTAAGTAGTTCTTAAGTTTTACCTTAACCTCTCTCTTAACGTTATGGCGCATTT
>JAQMYG010000003.1:26109231-26124195 GCA_030014215.1 Clariallabes teugelsi
TATCACTTAACGTAAGATATATCTTAAGAGTCTTCTTAGCGCGCGAATAGTGTGCGTTATCGAGAAACCGGGCCCTGTTTAAGTCAGAATTGCGGTGAGAATCGATGCAATTACTGGCCTCGAGCAGCATCAGACTGAGGACCAAACCTGGGGGAACGATATCGCCTTCACTTTTGCTACGGGTACTGAAACCATGAGTACCATCTGATATCGATATCATTCTTATATTTGTTTTCTTTAAAATCTACTAATGTTTGTATTTTTTATTTTTTTGCCGCTTTATTTAAAAATAAAGATACCAACACAGCTTGCACTTAATGCCATCCTTGCCATTTTTTAAAACGTTTTTCTATTTAGATTGATGACCTTTGATAAAAAAACAATAAAATAAAAGCACCAATCCACTTTTAGTTTCATTTTTTATGATCGTATGTGTTAAATTTTAGTATGAATGTTATAAATTTTAATTTTCAGACATTTGTATTTTTAGCTTTAAAAAAAAACTCAACCATGTAACTATATCTTTAGTATATGTATATAAAACTTCTGTAACATATTATCTAATTAACTAATATTCAAATAAAATCTAGAACTTTAATCTTGCAATTTGAGCAACAAAAAAAAAAGTGAAAATTCATATAAATATATAAAAGGACATTGATCATGGTTAATCAACAACATTGTGACTAATCAGAATCATGTTTCCACCCACTCTCCCCATCAAACCAGTAGAACAAGAAAAGATTCATGGCTTGATGTGCTCATAGTCCCACCATGGCAACTGGAAGTAACTGATTCAAACTTGAAAAAACACCATACACATTTGAAGTTGAAGATAAATTCTATGCTATAAAAACTATTTGGCTTTTTCCTATCTTTCAATTCCTGACATTTGAGTAAACTTTCCCTGTTTCAGGTCAGTTAAGATCACTAGTATATTTTTAAAATGGGAAATGTCAGAATAATAGTAGAGAAAATCTGTCAACTTTTATTTCTTTCATCACATTCCCAGATGTTCAGGAGTTTACATGCACTTAGTTGGTCACCTTCCACAAGCAGCCAGAATTTTAGCCCATTCATCCGGACAGAACTGGGGTTATTTACAAATTTTTACTGGATTGAGGTCAGGGTCGTCCAATATCTGAACTTTGTTGTCCTTAAGACATTCTGACTTTGGAAATATGTTTGGAGTCATTGTACATTTGGAAGATCCATTTGTGACCTTGCTTTAACTTCCTGTATGATGTCTCGAGATGTTGCTTCAACATATCCACAAAATCTTCCTTCCTCATGATGCCATCTGTTTTGTGAAAGTGCACCAGTCACTCCTGGAGTAAAGCCCCTCCCCCCAAAACATGATGCTGCCCTCCGTGCTTCAAGGTTAGGATGGTGTTCTTTGGCTTGCAGGTCTCTCCCTTTTCCCTCCAGACATAACAATGGCCTTTATGGCCAGACAATTCACTTCTTGTTTCATTAGACCAGAAGACATTTCTCCAAAAAGTAACATCTTTGTCTCCATGTGCAGCTGCAAACTGTAGTCTGGCTCTTTTGGCAGCTTTGGAGCAGCGGTTTCAGGTTTTATCGATATCAGTCTCGTTTTACTGTGGATATGGATAATTTTGTACCTCTTTCCTGCAATGTCTTTACAAAGTCTTTTGTTGTTGTTCTGGGATTGAATTTTACTTTTGTGTACCAAAGTATACGTCTCTGTCCTGAGCGGTATGATGGTGGCTCGGTCCCATGTTGTTCATACTTGCATAATATTGATTGTACAGAGGAACTTTGTACCTTCAGGAATTTCAAAACTGTTCCCAAGGATGAACCAGACATGTGAAGGTCCACAGATTTTTTTTTTCCTGAGATCTTGGCTGATTTCCTGTGATTGTCCCGTGATGTCAAAGAAGGTAGGCCTTAAAATACATCCACAGTTACACCTCCAATTCACTCAAATAATGTTGATTAGCCAAATCAGCAAATTCTAAAGTCATAACATCTCTCCACCCCCCCCAAATCTGCTTAAAGGCACAGTCAACTGATTGTATGTAAACGTCTGACCTGTTGGAATTGTGATAGTACATTATAAGTTAAGATAGATGTCCTAACAAGTACCAAAACTATAATTTTTAACATGAAAATTCAGTTTTAATGACTTTAACCCAAATAGTGCATGCAAACTTCCAACTTGCGTATATACTAGTTATACATATTTACAATAAATTACAATTACTAAACAAGCTAAAAAAGGTTAGCTAAATACCTGCTAAATAAACTGTGTCGTTTAGTTAATATAACACACAAGATGTAAACATTGTAAGTCCGGTAAGCATGTTTGAGCTACGGATAGCTAGCATTTAGTAAACAGTGTTGTGTAAACAATTGCAAATGTTGCAAGTTAGGGGACTTTTATTTAGTAAAAGTTTCAGATGGGGTGATCATTTTCATTTAGCATTTTTTTTTTTACACTGCTTCAAAAACAGATTTAGAGTCCTAATAAACAACACGAGAGCTGAGAGTAGCAAGGAAGAAAAGTTTTACCTGTTGATTCCAGCTCGCAGGTTGTGGTGAGAAAAACGGAAAGCGTCAGATCGAGAGTTCAAAATCTGGACGATGCTACGGTCATCCGTGTGGCCTGGAGTCCACTCTCTGGATAGGATTTAACTTTCCTCTCTTCACTCGGTGCAACACTAACCAATCTCGCTGGTGTCTTTGAGCACACGTATGCGGTAGAGGGCAGACGGCAGTTTGTGTTGTAGCTCACAAGAAGAATTTATTTCTAACTTATTTCTAAACAATGGCCTTTAATACTGGTAGCATCTAAACATGAATAAAGGTGTGCACATTATATTTCAACATCCTTCTTCCTTGTTATTGTAACAATATCTTATTTTAATGGTGGACCTTTTGCTGTGATGGAAGTAACTTAAAACTCGCTTCTCATCAGTGTAGTTGTTATAGCATCGACTAAAACCTGCTCCACACGTGTGCAGAACTTTGGATTGAACTTCATATAATGCTCATACAAAAAAGTCTCAGTCTTTACTGTGCCCAAGCTGGGATACATTAATATTTAGGAAATTTTATGTTAAATCAAAAACCTTGCTACTTACTAACATCGCTGGTAAATTAATGAACACGTTCACTGATTAACGAGAACAGATGTTAAAAATTCCTTTGTCACCAGACAACAGCAAATTCCTTTGCTCTGATCCTTATCAGATACTTCCGCTTCACTGAGTCAGCTCGAGAAAAGCACCAAGCATTATTGCAAATTGCAAAAAGCTTACCCAGAATACATTGCTTTTTTTTTTTCTAAACATGACTAAATGTCAAAAGTTACTCATAAATCTTTCTTGATGACAAATCAGTCTCTATACAAAATTATTTGATTAATGTTAAGGCTCCATCTGTACTTAAACAAGAGCAACAATGACCGATTTGTAAATTAAGACACAAAGTCTGTGTCTCTAAAGTGTAATGTTATAAACTATTTATTAGAGACATTCAGGATTTGAGAGGAACGTAAAGTGAAATAGAATTGCTTCTTTCTCTTTTTTTTTTCTTCCTTTTTTCCCCTTACACACACACCCATAACAGAGCAGGGTTTTGGGGACTTCATTTCATCAAGGGTTTCTATCATACAGTGAGACGGAGAATGTTATACATACTGCTATAAAATCTCTTTTGCTAAGACCTAATGGCTCAAGGGGGGAAAAAAAGTATATCTCTGGCTTACCAACGCTCCGGTTCCTTCAGGAACTTGGTGAGGAAAATCCTGAGTGTTTCACGTCCGCAGCTTTTTGATTAAATGCCTCTGAACCTTCGCTTCTCATCCCGGATGTCCCACGCGTTTCTTCGAATGTAAACCAGCACCTGGCGCTTTTTATATCCGTATCGATCGCACCCAAGCTCCAGCTCTGTCATAGATATTACAGGTCAACCCTTGATAAAAATTTATAATCCACTTAAAACGTTTTTAACCTCTTGGGGGTGGGGGTGATGAGTGACCAGATCAGCAATTGTACGATGATGTAGTTAATCAAGGCAAAGTAGTTAGCAAAAAAATGTATACATAAAATTATTAATTAATTAATTTGAAAATCTACCTTAAAACAACCTGTGTAATCTATGATGGTTATTTTTATCTTCACATGTTGGTCTAATTTCAGTTTGGGTAACAGGTTCTTACATGACCCACAATGCTGTTCTACCTGTAAATGGTGAGTGGGATTTTGTCCAGCACTGCTTAAAATACATCAACTTCCAAAGCATCGACTTTCCATCATGCTAGTCGTTACTCAGCCGAGTCTTGGGTGAAACTTCGCACCATGGAGCTGCACTGCGTATTCTCATTTGATTCATACACGTGACGATATTATGTGATAGTATTGTTTATTTATGACTCTTAGTCTGCTTTTTTGTTAAGGTTATTTGATGTCGCTGTAAAGAAAAACCAAAAAGTTGTGACGAACGTGCACAACCGAGGCTGAAAAATATGTTGTAGAAGCAAAAACATTATAACACCTCTCCAATTGTCACAGCTTCCTGTATTATCTTCATTACTTAAACATCAACTCTACATTGCTGCTGAATTAATTCAACTTACCCAGAAGTCCCAAAAGATACTTAGTTTATTGATGTTCCTACTGAACAGGGTGGATCGGTGGTTAAGGTGTTGGACCGTGGACAAGCAGGTCCCCAGTTCGCCACTGTTGACTCAAGCAAGGCGTTTCACCACAAGTGCTCAAATACAATAGATGTCGAGTTGGCAACCCAACCTTAGATGGAACCATCCATCCTACTGAGCTTAAACAAAATTACACCATCATGTTTCATATTCAGCCTCTGCACATCACGTGCTAACATGCTAGATTTTTAGCAACATGACTCAGCAGAGCGGGCGAAGGGGAAATTAAGCAGTGTTTTTCTTGCTGCGTAGTGGCCTTTGGTTGAAGCACAAGTAGTCACAACAAACTACTCTGAACCAGAGGTTACAGCTTTGAGGTTAGCATGAGACAAACTGATAGCTGATGGTGTGTTTCCATAGAAACACATCATCCACTATAAAATCTACATATTTGTACTACTAAGTGTGTACTTGTATAGGGAAATGGACATCAATCTTCCAAAGCCGTACTGCAACCCGTTTGCTTCCTTACTTAACATTAGCGCTGAGACTAGAACGATAGGAGCTGTTCCCCAGCATGAAAGGTGTGTGGTTACCTTTCCATTACAAGTTCCTCAAAGCCAAATTATCGGACATCTTTCATCAGACATCAGTGATTCAAAAATCCATGGGTTACAAACATCCCTTTGGAAACTTTTCATGGTCTGTTGTAGAAAATGTTTAAGTTGTCACTAAGATGTTTACAGTTGCCCTAGGAAAATGTCATGAATGCTCCTCTAGTAGGTATATAGTTTTTATGGTCTCATTTTCCACATACCAACTAGGCTTGCTCAATTTGAGGGAAACTAGATATTTGAGTTATAGCGCATCAACAATGGTATAATGTCATATTTGTAGCTTTCAAACTGTAGAAAATTCCTATTACATTACTTTATTTTGAAGAACACCATGTTGTATTTTCTATTTCAGTTTATAACATTATTATGTTGCAGAACGTCAACTACCAAAAAGTTTGTCCTGGTTACTGAAGAATTTCTTCTGTGAAGCCAAGACAACTTCACCTTGTTAACAAAAAAAAAAAAACATCAAACATGATGTCCTCCTTTGTCAGATGTTTGTGGTGGAAAACAGTGAATTACAAAATCACTGAAACTACACACACAGCTGCTGTTACAGAAAATTCTTTTAAAACATGATACAAATGCACAACACTTTTGCAATTAAATGAACTGACGCCAGAAGCTGCACTGGTGACTTGGTCATGAACATTTTATCAGAAAAGTGCTAAAATATAAATATATGAGAGCACATGTTCTGGAGTGATCTAAACATAAACCAATATCCGAGATTGTGTTGCTTCAAAAGTAGCAGAACGGACAAAGACGGGAAACTTACCTGCAAAATTTTATAACATATTTCGGGTCTTTATTCTGTTTCTTCAACTGGCAATAAATGCATTCAGAACTTAAGCAGGCCGGGAACTGGATTCCACATATCCGTGTGCCGGGTATTAAAGTATTTTACAACCTTCAGGATTATTGCAGGAGTGGGGAGATGGCGCACATGCCGCTGTACGTTAAACTCAAAAACCCTACTACGTGCTAGCGTATGATTTAACATAAAATAGCTTGGTGACAATCAGATTATTTCATCTTAAATTAATACATAAAACGTCTAATTGTACAAGGTCTCAAGTACAAAAATGTCAGGTTCCAGCTTCTATAGTGAAAACAGTAGTCAGAACAACAGAAAACATTATGCCAAAAGGGTTCAATTTTCAATATTTTCCATTTTTTACTAATATAAATAAAGTAGAAATGATGACAGTTGAAGACATTGTATTTAAACATGTGTAATGAATTTGCTTTCCGGTCCCAATGTACAGTACTACGGAAAAGTCTTGGGCACACATGCAAATAAATGCGGAGCAAAGATGCCTTCATGAATAGAGAAATCCCAATAAACAGTAATGAATGAACCAGGCACAATTTCTGCAGTTTTATAAAGAAATTAATTACTAAGGACTTGCTTTTTTGTTTGCATACAAAACCAGACAGCTTCCATTTTGGGTTTTTTTTTTTGGTCTCTAATATAATATGCAACTTTATTTCCTGTAACTTTTGTGGATTTTGTCGTGTAATACCAGACTTTTAAAAAATCAAAAGTGTTTTTGTACTTACTTAATAATAGTCATTAAATGAAAGAAAATAAAAATCTATCACAAACTAAAAACATAGGATGTCTAAGACTTGCTCTGCACATGTTTGTACTTGGACTGGATTTCTGTCAGTCATTTTATAGACACTCCCACAATTCCCCATTCACCTCCTATTTTATAAATCCCTCCTCCTATTTTATGGCAACATGGCTTTCAAGCAGTTAAATATCCGAGTGTGCTTAAAAGTGATGGTCATGGTGGTCCATGCTAAAGGTCAACTCTAGTCAGCATGCCAAGTGGTTAAAAATAACTACTTAGCTAATTATTACTCCAATCACTACTCAATAGTAGGAGAATTTGGAAATTTTACAATTAATAGTTAGAATAGTTTGAACTTGTGGATATTTTGGTAACATTAATGCTCATTATATACAACTGAAATTTTTAACCAAAGTAGCATATTTAAGAAATGTTAATGTAAAAATCCTAGTATGTACTAAATTAAGAGGTCTTTATAACAGAAAAAGTTTGCAAGATGTGGAAAGTCCACTGCTGACTCAGTCATGTTTTTTGATATCACATACTTTAAGAAAATTCTATGTTTCCACCAAAATTACAAGGTTAAAGACAGAAATTCTGCCTTAGACACATGGTGTTTGCTAGCAGTTTGTTGTTCTAGATAAAAAGTTGTCCAAGGCCATTTTATTTCAGAAAATGTAACTGTATTGAATTGGCTGCTCCTTCCAACTGCAAGAAGTTTTCTTTGATTATTTCAATAAAAAGAAACCCACCTGCTCGAAAATTCCAGCAAATTTCCTCTGAAAATGTTGGTGATCTCTTGTAGTCACCTTTCCTCTCCAAGTGATGAACCGTGTGGTGAATTTAAAGCATTTATAACGTTAGTTCGTTATAAAGGGTCAACAGCTAAATGAATTCCCAGTTATTATTCCCAGTTATGAGCACATGGAGGTTCTTTACCTCAGAGCTGGAAAACTGAAAGTTGAAATTCCAGGACGGTCAGAACAAGTTCTTTAGCGAGACCCTGAAACTTGAATTGAAGATTTTTGTTGCTTTAAAACTTCAAGCTTGGCTTGGATTCTGCTTTAATAACTCAACCTTGGGGCCATTTTTGTCTTTTACAGTTTTACGCTCGGATAAGATTCTATCAAAATGCTTGCCATCAAAAATAAATAAAATCTTACAACATTTACTCCGTTTAAGGTCACACAATTTTGAGGTACATCAAAGTTCCTCTTGGAATGGAGTTGAGATGCCACAGCCCAGATACTTCCTCCAAGATGTGCTACAGGATATGGAAGCGTTGGCGAGCCGTATAATCCTGTTTGGCAGCCTCGGCAAACGTGTGTCAAAAAGCTTTGGCTGGTCAGAAGAGACCCAGATTTTATTTGCTCAGCACCCGGAGAACACCTTTCCTACAGTGAAGCATGGTGGTGGTAGACCCTTGGTTGCTTCTCTCTTGCTTTTTTTTTTTTTTTTTTTAAACCTGGCTTTTGTTTGATGTCCTTCTCTAGCAGTCACCCACATTCATGCCTTATTCTTTAACTGTCTTAATAATGAATTTCCCCCAATTAAAAAGAAATATGATGAGTCATAATGCCTTTTGGTTTTAGGAATGTTCTCCAACATACAGGAGGAGGAATATTTATCCTGAGATCATACAACATTACTTGTACACAGGTTGACACAATTTAACTAGTTAAATGATTTCTACATATGTACATTCATGACATATAATCTAAAAGAAGTCCACTTCACCTCCTTTTTAAACACCTTAAAAGTCTGGAAGGGTTTAAGAGGAAGTGAATATTTAAGCACGTCCCACTCTATATACACAGATTTCTGAGTTCATTGTCTTCCCCAATTTATATTATCATTGGCCCCACATAGAGGATAAGTGAACTTAAAAAAAAAAAAAAAAAAAAAAAAGATCCACACTTCCACGTGAGCGTCATAACATCTGCAGAGGATAACATCTGATCACCGGGGCTCCATATCCATTGATAAACCTGTCCAGTCTGGATTGACGAATTGCGCTACTCATGACAAGTGCGTGTGTGTGTGTGTGTGTGTATAAATGATCAACTTTTATTATTATCCCCATAGCAATGAGAAATAAAACAGAATGAAACCACTGCTAACCTTTTTTTTATTATTATTATTATTTAGTCCAACACTGACATTTAACTTGTTGACGCCTCAACAGCAGCATTGAACAGGAAGTGCAAAAGCGTAATGTGTATTGCAAAACGGAATACTGTTAAAAATGCATAAGATCTGATGCATGTGACACGTAAACAGACACTTTACCTCCAGAAGAAAAGAGAGCAGGAAAAGTTTGATCAGAAACTCCATTAAGACCTTTTTTACCTGTGACGGGACTGAAGCTCCGCCCTCCAGTCCTTTTTCAGCTTCCTCTCCGCCGCCTCCGATGGGTTTAACAAGCTCGGCAAGCATTGAGGCCCACTCTACGTTAGTGATCAACAACTCCAGTAAATAAAATGCCAAAAAGAAATATGATGTATAAAAAAAAAATGAAATAAAAATGTATACTTGGGTATTAATTGGATCTTGAAAGAACACAACAGGGGGAGTGGGGGGGTATATACAGTACCAGTCAAAAGTTGAGACACACTTCCATATTCAATGTTTATTCTTTATTTTATTTTAAATGAGTAAACGTTCTGGAAGTATGTTCGTAAGTCGGATTCGTTCGCAAGTTCGACAATTTGAGCAATTTTAAAAAACTAAAAAAAAACTCAGGTTTGGTGTTTTGGTACTGCATTATACTATCGCGAAGACTGCGTCTACAAATCGCAAGGGGAATCCCAGTGACACATCAGGGTCAGCTGACTTTGTTGAAAGGCAGCACCAGGAGAGGACAAGACTACATGGTGTTTAATGGGCACTTGAACTGACGCCATTTTGCCTCAGAGCTGTTTTCCACCGTATTGGACTGTGAACTCGGAGAAGCCTTTACGTGAGCTCTAATCTGAGGTGATGTAAACCAGCAGTTTCTAAGACTGGACATTCTAATAAACGTATCCTCTGCAGCCGGGGTAGCTCTTGGTCTTCCTTTCCCGGGACGGCCCTCAGGGGAGCCAGTTTCATCACAGCGTTTGGCTATAGGCGTTGGCGACTGCACACATTTTATTTAGATTAACTGATCTTCATTTCTTAAAGTAATGGCGGAATGTCTTTTCTCTTTACTCATCTAAATGTTTCTTGCCATAACATGGATTTATAACTATATAACTATACACTGTACTCGCCCTTCCTCTGGTGTCTAAAGCACATTAAGGTGGCAAGAAATGTCACAGATTAACTCTTGACAAGGCACACCGGTGAACTGAAAACTATTCCAGGTGACTACCTCGCAAATCTGATGAGAGAATGCCATGAGTGTACCAAGCGGTCAGCCAAAGCTAAACGTAGCCAATCTGAACAATAAAATAAATAAATAAATAAATAAACAAACAAAAACATATTCTGGGTTGTTGTTTACTACATAATTCAATACATGTTCTTTCATAGTTTAGATGTCTTTAGTTTTAAAGCGCAATGTTGAAAATAATAAGAATAAAATTTAAAAAACCTGAAAACTGAAAAAGAACGCCTGTCCAAACTTTTGACTGGTAGTATATATGCAGATAATGTGTGCGTATTCAATAATTTATGAAGGGCTGGTCAATAATTTAAGTACATGGTTTGTTTTTATCCTTTGAGGGGCTAAATAAATAAATATTGGCAAACTTCCACTTAATGTGATAATTTATGCTGTTAAACCTAACTGAATAATAAAAAGGTACATTTAATAGTTACATTTAAGTTTAAATTTACGTTTTTAGTTTAAATCACAATTGCAATGCAAGTTTTTGATCATGTCGTGCAGCCCTATTATATATGGTGAGAAGTGCATTAATTATATACTATTATGTATTAGTGATATAACTACAGAGTGCACGTGAAACACAGAGTGTACTAACTTAGTACACAGGGGTGTAGGAGTCATTTTCTATAGTTTGGAGTGAACTTCATCGTGACTAGCCCTACTGCCTTCCGTCTTACACCTAGTGCACTATACTACGCATGGGGTAGGACACATGAAAGTGTGTGTGTGCTGCACCTGGTTTGAGTGTGTCCTGGTCGAGCACGGCTCCTTCCTGTAAAGCCACTATCTCCGCCTCCTTCAGCTTCTCCCAGGGGATGTAGGTCACACCCAGCTCCATGTTCCAGGACTTCTTAAAGCGGCCTCCGATACCCTTGTTCATCGCCCATGCGATCTGATCTCACACACACACATACACACTCTACAGGTCATACAGGTGAATATGAACATGAAACTTATTAACAGAGCACACATAATAATACTTAAATAGACAGCGTATGAATTAGAGATTTGGAGAGTTTATTTTTTGGGGGGACAACCCGTGTATCGCCACACTGACACGTTTGCTGTTGAAGTTTTGCTATTCCTCGACAGGTGGTGTGCTCTAAACTATTCCCATAATGGCATGCAGTACAGCATCCCGTGTGGTAAAATCTGGTTATTTATTAAGTTTGAAGAATTGTAATGGAAAAATTAATTAATTAATTAATTAAAAAAAAAAACATTAAAATCATATCTCTGGATATTTATAAAATCAGAATCGCAATACAAATCAAAATCAGCCACAGGTATTGTGATACCGCGATCCCTGATAATTCTGGTCTCTATTAGAAATTGCAGTGTTTGCTCACAACTGATTCGCTAGTAGCAGAATGTTCCCCTCTCGCTCGAACAGAATAAACAGGTACAGGAGCCGTAGTGCGAGTGCGGTGTACTGATGCCAGCTGCCGTAAAAAGTGGGCTATTGACACAATTTCCACCAGATGTAGCCATCAAGCCAAATATTGAATTCATACAAAGAAATCAGAACATTTTAAGTATACGAGTTGAGTCTTAATAAATAAAGTGAAATGACACAGGGAATAAGTATCAAACACACTTCATTTAATACTTTGTAAAAAAGCCTTTGTTGGTGATTACAGCTTCTGGACGCTTCTTGTATGAAGAGACCAGACGTCTGCACTGCTCAGGAGTGATTCTGGCCCATTCTTCCACACAAACGGTCTTTAAATCTTAAGGGTCCCTGGGGCCTCTTTTATGAACTTTGATCTTCGGTTCTCTTCATAGATTTTCTATGGGATTTCGGTCAGGTGATTGACTGGGCCATTCAAGCAACTTGATTTTCTTTCTTTGAACCACTTCATTGTTTCCTTGGCCTTGTGTTTGGGATCATTGTCTTGCTGAAATGTCCAACCTCTTTTCATTTTCAGCTTTCTGGTAGTTGGCAGATTTTTTTGTGCGATCTGACCATACTATAGTCTCCCAATAATCCACAGGCTTCTCCAAATGCTGTTTTGCAAACTTCTCTTCAATGGAGTCTTGCGTGGTGAGCGTGCATGGATGTCATGGCACTTCAGTGCTTTCTTTGATACAACAGTACCTGCTGATGCAAGGTCTTCCTGAAGTTCTGCCCGAGTGGTTCTTGGCTCTTGGAGAACTCTCCTGATTATTCTTTGGACTCCTCGCACAATGATCTTACGTGGAGCACCTGATCGTGGCCGGTTTATGGTGAACTGATGCTCTTTCCATTTCCGGGTAACAGCCCCCACAAGTGCTCACAGGAACATTCACCATTTCCATCAGAATGTTTTTCAAAAGATAAGATTACGAAGATCTTGGGAGAGCTCTTTGCTTTTACGCATCATGAAGTCTTTCCTGTGTGCCTGCTGCGTAATGAGAAGCCTTTATAGGCAATCAATTAGGACTAAAGCAGCTGATATCAATTAGTACTGATAGGGGGCGGGGTTTCTCTCTCAATACTGACAGATGTCAGGTGATCTCCTGGCTTTCTATGCCATTTTGCACCTTGTCATCTTCATGTGCTCAATACTTATTCCTCGTGTCATTTCACTATTTATTAAGACTCAATTTTTATACTTAAAATGTTCCGATTCCTTTGTATGAATTCAATATTTGGCTTGATGGCTACATCTGGTGGAAATTGTGTGTCAATAGTCCACTTAGAAATCCACTTACTGATAAAAATGCTGATGTTTCAAATACTTATTGTTCCCCGATGTATATAGCCCTGACCCGAATCAGATTTTTTTTAAAAATTGAACAAAGCAGGCTACGGTACCTTGAAGGACTTGTGGTTGATCTTGGCGTTTTCTCGACTGAGTTTGTTCAGAGCGGTGTAGGCGTCCTGTCTGTGAACCATAACGATATAGGCACAGCCTCGGGGAGGGATCATCTGAAATGGACATATTAAAAAATAGAATTTATTACACACATTAAGGATATTAGGATATTTATTACACGCATTTTTAAACCTACAGTAACACTCGATCACCGACTTAATTTCCAGGATTAAGGTTTAAAGGAAAACTTTGCTGAAATGTTCTATAGCGTAATAAAGATGGTGCTCACGTTGATGGACTCGACCTGCCCGAACTCCTGCATCAGACTGCTGACGTCCTGCTGCTGCGTCTTCTTATCCAGCTGCCCGAGCCACAGGGTCGTACTGCACACTACACACAAGCATATATACACACACATTCACAATACGCATGAACCACTTCACAGATCGTGCTGTATATTATATATGTACACAGATTCTTTCATATGTCGGAATTATTTGAATAATATGAACTGAAATAAATTTCTCGCGCTGACCGCTGAGCGTCTCTCTCTTTATGGGTGGGAGTCCTTTATGTCTCCTCTCCACGTCTCTCCTGTCCTCTGCGCGTGATCTCGGTGGACTCCTCCTGCGCTCACGGGAACGTGAACGGCGAAACCGTGAAGGCCGCGAGTGAGAGCGGGAACGGGACGACGAACGCCTCCTGGGTGACCTGCAGAGGTTAAACAGTGCATTATGGGAAATATTATTATTATTATTATTAAAAATGCTTATGCATACACAAACACACTTGGTCTATTAGCATCAGACTAGAACTTACCTGGACCGGGACCTCCTGCTGTACTTTGTGTCTCTGTCGTCTCTACGGGAGTGACCCGATTCAACCTGGAAAGGTGAAAATAAAATTAAAAATTAATTATAAAAAAAAAAACACAAAAAAAAAAAAACACACACACACCAGATTCTCTTTTAACAGGCAGAACACGTCAAGCATATAAACATACTGTTTTAGTTAAAACTATAATTATGCATAAGCAATCGATAAGTATATCCACAGTACTGTACAAAAGTGTTTAAAAAAAAAAAAAAAAGTCTGCGTTTTTTTTTTTTGTACAATCTTTATTAGAAATTTTTATTTTATGACTTTATTGTAAAGTCAGAACAAAAACATTTCTGATTTTTTTGGGGAAAAAAGGAAACTTATCTGTGGGCCAGAAAAGAAAGCAGAATACAGGTTGTCCCTGACTTATAAACAAGTTCTGTTCCAGGAGCACGTTCATAAGTCGGATTTGTTCTCAAGTCCGACAAAGTGAGTCTTATACACCTTTGACTCAAATATACGTTGTAAAGCATACCAATGCACTTAACTACATCTGTCCCCTTCCCCCACACTGCCATCATGTGGCCAAAAACCGTAACCGCGCCTAAGGAAATGAATCTTAGCCCTCAAATTTAAGTGTTGTCTCTGCGTCTTTACATTGTGAGGGGAATCCTAGACGGCATTTTGACTCAGAGCTGTTTTCCACTGTATTGGACTGTGAACTCCATTTTGTTGACTGTTTCCTGAAATTAGGATTATTCACCATCAGGACAGCTTTACAGGACAGAATTTTCTATCATCGTGCTCCTGGACTGATTTTTTGAAACCGGTGGTGAGGCGACTCATTTCTCCTCCTTTAAAAGCTTTAAAAGTGAATCTAGTAATGAGAGTGTACAGTAAATGAGAAAAATACGTGGTGAGACGTACCGTGTGGGGTCCTGTGCGGGTCCGGGCGTCGTCTGTGTCAGGTTTGGGCACGGTTTGTTCAGTCTGAGTGTTAGGAAGCGGCTGCATTTACAAAAATAAAAATAAAAGTAAAAATAGAACAATCAAATCAACAGCTGCACATTTGTGTAAATATCAAAGCGTGGTGACAAATAAAATCAGGCAACTTAAAGATCAAGATCAGACGTGGTTTCCATAACTCAATCCAATT
>JAQMYG010000003.1:26154974-26173265 GCA_030014215.1 Clariallabes teugelsi
CTCTGTAAGGTTTTATAATATGATGAGAACCCCCTCATTGTGCTTCCTGACTCCTTATGTGGTAACACTTCCTATAGCCTGTGTTCAGACACATAGACATTCAAACAGCTTGTGTCTGCTGGAACCCTTCTGTAACCAGTTCTTCTTCTGATTTCAAACTCCTGCTACATTAGGCATTTCTCACCTTGCACCACCAGGGCCCAGGTTTGATTCCCATGGTGTGGAGTTTGCATGTTCTCCCTGTGCTTTGTGGGTTTCCTCCGGGTGCTCCGGTTTCCTCCCACAATCCAAAGACATACAGATAAGGCTAATTGCTTTCCACAAATTCCTGTTGTGCGATGGATTGGCACCCTGTTCAGGGTGTACCCTGCCTCGTGCCCTAAGTCTCCTGGGATAGGTTCCAGGCCCCCTGCGCCACTGTACACAGGATAAAGACCATGAGTGAGTAAGTGTCTTGATGGAAAGGCAAGTCAAGCAATTACGAATAATAGTCAGCAGGTGGAGACATTCCAGCTTCAAATACTACACTTCAGTACACTACACCAGCACTCCTGACAACTTTGTTCAATCTTGTGGAGTCCCTGATTCTGAGGCTACCTCTCAACACACAAGGGTATACCGGCAATGACAGATCAACACATCAACAGGAGCTTTTAACAGATGATGCTCAGGAAGATCAGCCAACTACGACCTTTCTTGTACAGACAGTCAAGGTTCACTGTCCAGTCCACTTGGCCATCCAGCTGTAGCCACAGGTATTTGTATGACCTCACCATCTCAACATCTCAACATCCACTCCCTCAATAGTTACTGGTAGCACGACAGACCTGGACTGACGAAAGTCAATCTCCTCACCTCACAATATCAGTGTATATAGTGTGAACAGGAAAGGGGTGAGTACAGTCCCCTGAGGTGCTCCTATGCTGCCGACCACCAAATATATACAGTATGTAATTCAGATTAGATCCAACTTGTTATGAATGAAATGTTGCTATTTACATACATGGTAACTAGCGATAACCATCACATTAGCATAATCTTACATCACTGGTAGAGCTGCAGTTATACAAAATAAGTCAATCATACAAGTCAAACCGGGACTTGAGATGAAATTTCTGGTGAATGAACGCTTTAAAGCGATTGACATTTACTGAAGACTTCAAACACAGTACAGCAACGAGACTCTAATATGGCGCAAACGTTTTAAAGAAGCCGATCCCGGCCAAGGTGGGTCACTCGGAGCCCGCTGCAATCGTTCCTGTGAACTATTTGCACATTACAGGAACTCGGCAGGGAGTTAGTGCGAGACCCTCATACTGTCCTGACCTCGCTCCAAGCCATTTCCACATCTATTAAAGGAGTTCCTGGGAGGCCAGCGTTGTAGACATGAATGAAGCAGGCAGTCTGATTATGAAAACTTTCTATCTTAATGGTGTCCAACACTGGGATAAGTGCATTAGTGTTGCAGGGGATTATATAGAGAAAGTTTTTATTCGTGTTCTGTTATTCTAAACAATCAAAAATGCTTAAAAAAGAGGGAACTAAAAAAAGAGGGAACTAAAAAAAGAGGGAACTAATACAGTACGCAGACAGCGATGTGACTTTGTTTTTGCTTGCACAATTTACATGGGAGGAAATGGTGCAATGAGTGTGAACTGATAGTGTGAGTAATGCAGTGCACTGATAAACGTGAGAAGGTTATTCTTCATGGATGTTGCATCATGACGTCAGTGCGGTGACTCGGTGTTTCGGCTCGATGCTGAAACGCGGCCCGTTTGCATGTAACAGACACACCGGAGCGCGATGCAAATGTGAACGGCGCCTTTAAGACTCGCTCCCGTTACCGCGTTACACCGGTGACGTTTTCAACAGATTCCGGGCGGCCGCGACGATGATGCGCGCGCGAGGCGGAACGGCGCACGAGCCCGCCGTGGATTTAAACGATTTAACAAACCGAACCGACCTTTAGAAATCAGAAGCGCTTCGCTTCACTTCACTTCACTTCACATTTAGGACCAGAGCTGGAGTTTTAAGAGAGGTTGCGCGGTCGTGGCGCGCGTGCACACGTTCCCCCGGTTACGCCCACGAGACACATCGATGTCGCTTCCACGTCAGCGCGAGCTGGACGCCTCGGATTGTCGCGCGCTCCCGGTAAGACGTGAGCGAGCTCCCCTGTGATTACTGCTTATTTATCTGTTCTGATGGTTCTCATAAAATACACTGTGTGTCTCTGTGTGTGTGTGTTTATTGTTCATATATGTGTATATACATGCCAACGCATCAAAGCGCGCGACGTGCTGAAGCCACGCCCACTGCCACTGTTCAATGAAGATGGAGCAGCAACTGGGTAAGTGTCTGTCTGTCTGTCAGCCTAGCTATCTGTCTGTCTGTCTGTAATCAGTGTGCACTAAATACAACATGGTCTATCTATCTGTCTATCTATCTGTCTATCTATCTGTCTGTCTATCTGTCTGTCAGCCTAGCTATCTGTCTGTCTGTCTGTCTGTAATCAGTGTGCACTAAATACAACATGGTCTATCTATCTGTCTATCTATCTGTCTGTCTATCTGTCTATCTATCTGTCTGTCTATCTGTCTGTCAGCCTAGCTATCTGTCTGACATTCTATGTATCTGTCTGTCTGTCTGCCTGTAATCAGTGTGCACTAAGGACAACATGATCTATCTATCTGTCTGTCTGTCTGTCTGTCTGTCTGTCAGCCCAGCTATCTGTCTGACATTCTGCGTATCTGTCTGTCTGTCTGCCTGTAATCAGTGTGCACTAAGTACAACATGGTCTGTCTGTCTATCTCTCTATCTGTCTGACAGTCTGTGTACCTACAGTATCTGTCTTTGTCTGTCTCTCCATCTGTCTGTCTTTCTGTCTGTATGTCTAGCACTATGTCTGTCTGTCTGTCTGTCTCGGTCTGTCTGCTTTTCTATCTTTCTGACAGTCTGTGTATCTATCTGTCTTTGTCTATCTCTCCATCTGTCTGTCTGTCTGTATGTCTAGCTCTATGTCTGTCTGTCTGTCTGTCTATCTCTGTCTGTCTGCTTTTCTATCTTTTCTATCTTTCTATCTTGTCTGTCTGTGTGTCTGTATGTCTAGCTCTATGTCTATAGCTCTATGTCTGTCTATCTATCTATCTATCTATGTCTGTTTGTCTATAAAATAATAATAATAATAATAAGTTTATTTTATATAGCGCTTTTCAAGAGACTCAAGGCCGCTTTACAATAACAAAAATTTTAAATTAAATTATAAAAGATTTATATAGAGCGGAGATGTCCGCAAATAATAAAATGCAAATGGAAAATCGAGTTCCTTAGTGTCCTATTTTAGTCAGGTTGTGACATCAGATACCGGTTGGATAAAGATCAGAAGTTACTGCATTTTTTTTTTCCCCCTGAAGTTTTGTGTGCTGAGATGCTTTTCTGCTCACCACGGTTTTAAAGAGTGATTAGCTGAGTTACTTGTTTTCCCGTCTCATCAAGAAGCTGTTTCCTTCTTTCTGATGGTTGATATATAACGTGAATTTTCTGCATTGCACCGCTGCAACATAATTGGTCAATTAAATGAGTGAGAGTTTTAAAACTTAGTCTATATGCAGGTCATGGTAAATGCAAATATTCTCCTGACGAGAACATGTTATCAAGAGTAACATCACTCTGACGCTAATGTGAACTAAACCAACCTGTTTGGGTGTGTGTTCAGGCATCCCATGAACTCAACTCAGTCAACCCAGTGCCTTTATTTTCTTCTCAAATTCTGTTTGATTCCATAATTCATGGTGTCCATACTGATTAAAGGCTAGAAAAGGACCCCTGTGGAATCAGCCGACCAATGAGAGATCTCAAATGGATGCTCTTATTGCCTCTTTGCCTTTACAGTATATGGCATTAATTAAGATGTGTGGCCAAGCATTCTGTAAGTGTGGAAAGCTGCAGTTGTTTACTGTATGTATCGTTGTACGCACCATGAAGCAGAGCTTACATCTGTTTGTAGTAGGAACATTCATTAAAGCGCACTGCAACAAGTCGAGTGTGAGTGCTGTATGTAATCCAGACGTGTCATTACTCTGAATGATGCCGACTCAACTCGCCCTGTTTTGCCCTCATTTAAACAACCTAAGCACAGTGTGTTACGGCTCCAGGGACTGTTTTGTGTCGCGGGGTCACCTTTGATTCAGTTTACTGTTTCAGTTCCGTACTGTATGATACTGTATGTTTTAAAGTATGGAGTGTATAAACACACTATTCAACTAGCTGTATGCTGACCTTTTTGTCCTGTGACTTTACTCAGATATGGAGATGATGACCCCTCTGATGGAGGAGGCTGGAGAAGAGAACTCGGACGAGGAGAACGCCGGGGAGCAACAGTCACACGGCATCACGTGAGTGCACTACACCACACAAGCCCACTGTACACTACATCCAGCACACAATACACTGCAAATTATATTCTTTACACCATGCACTATATTATACACTATGTAATATATACCTATTTATAGGCAGTACATACTGTACTGTATTGTGCACTATATAATATGCTACAGTATACATTATATACAGTACTATACATAATACACAATACACACTACACAATACATTATGCACCACATCGTATGTACTATATACCACCCAGTGTATAGATTATATACACTATGCATTATACATTATATACTACAGGATCTAGAGTGTATATTATACAATATACAATTCACTGTTCATGATATAGTACACAGTATGTAGTATATACTAACCACTATGCATTATACATTACACATCACACGTTACAGAGAGTGTATATTATATGCTGTGTACTATACACTACATACTACAGTACACATTCTATGCACTTGCCCCTACACGACACAAAATGCACTATATACACTACACTATGCACTTTATGTGCAACATGCTATATATTATGCACTATATAATGCACTATGCAATATGTACACTACACACACCACGTATAATACACAATACACTACTTATTATGTACTATATACTCTCCGCTATACACTACACACTACACAATATACACTACACGCTATATAATATATGCTCTACACTATACATTACACACTACACAATATACACTACACACTCCATATTATTTTCACTACACTATACGCCATGTACTATTTAATCTACACTATACCCTACACACTCTACTCTATGCACTATACTCTACACTACACACTACAAATTATACCCTATGCACTACACACTATGTACTATATACTCTACACTATACCCTACACACTATACCCTATGCACTACACACTATGTACTACAGTATATACTCTACACTATACCCTACACACTATACTCTGTGCACTACACGCTATGTACTATATACTCTACACTACACACTGCAAATTATACCCTACGCACTACACACCTTGTACTATATACTCTACACTATACACTACATACTTTACAATATACACTAAATGCTTTGTACTGAACACTCTACACTACACACTATACCCTATACACTACACGCCATGTACTATTTACTCTACACTATACCCTACACATTATACTCTATGCACTACACACTATGTACTCTATGCTCTACCCCCGGGGTACTCAATAGGCGGACTCCGGTCCGCATCCGGACCCAAATACGGTTAAATCTGGACCGACGACAAAACAAACATGCTAATTTAATCATAATCCAAATGAGTACATAAATTTTCGCATCCTTCTGGTGAAGGATGCGCGCACCCCAGCGGCGCATGATAAGAACGCGCATCCCACCCAACCTAGTTTATACTCTACACAATACACTACACACTATACAATATACATTACACACTATGTACTAGACTCTACATTATGTGCTAAATACTACACATTACATGTTATATATTGTGCACTGTGTACTTTATATGCTATTTCTATGCATTATATACCATACACTACACTCTATAAATTGTGCGCTGTGCAAAATCCACTATGCACTCTTTACACCACTCTATACCTTACACACTATGCGCTGTACACTACACACTACACACTATTTGTTCTGTGTTACACAATACAAACTTTGCGGTGCTGTGAAATGAGCTGTGAAATTTATTTCTCTTACACTTTTTTATTATTTTTTAATTACTTGTGAGTGTATTCTGTTCTAGAGTATTCTGGTTCTTGGTATATCAGGTCATAAAATAAGGACAAGAATGTGCGTAAGGAGATAGATATACGATACGCATCGTCACATGAAGACCCTTTTTATCATCTCCAACTCAGCTTATTGGGTAGACGCATCACACATTTACAGAAATACATCTTTAAGAACATCTGGAAATAAAATTAATCTACTTGAAAATCGTGTGTCTAGACTTACAATTATTAAATTATTAAATAACTAATATGAAAACAGCCTGAAGGGTGTAAATCCCGCTTTCCTCCTCTAGAGGGCAGAATACTTTTCCCCAGAACACATTATACATTAAACATGTTAATGTTATCTCTCTCTCTCTCTCTCTCTCAGTTTCACTCAGACTTTACTCCATCTGCTGAAGGGCAACATCGGCACAGGGCTGCTGGGATTGCCGCTGGCACTGAGGAATGCTGGGATTCTGGTGGGTGATGCCTGTGGTCGCTATATCTGTTCGCTAGAGCTGACCTGAGATCAGCCGTTTCCTTTAAAGATCAGTTTTAGTAATATCTGTTTATTTAAATGGCTATTCGTGGGAAAAAATTATATATAAGCAGCATGCTGCTCTCTCTCTCTCTGTCTGCGTAGTTGGGTCCGGTGTGTTTGGTGCTGATGGGAGTGGTTTGTGTGCACTGCATGCACATCTTGGTGAACTGCAGCCACCAGCTGAGCGAGAGGTGAGTGTGTGTGTGTGTGTGTGTGTGTGTGTGTGTGTGTGTGTGTGTGTGTGTGTGAGCTTTGTCATTAATTTACCATCACTCTCATGCTCAGGTCAAAGAAATCGCCTCTAAGTTATAGTGAGACGGTAGCGGTTGCCATGGAGACAAGCTCCTCCCATTGCCTGAGGAGAGGATCCAATTTCGGCAGGTACGGCGTCCTATCATGCCTTTCCTCACTCTAGCTACATGTACTCCGATATAAATGATGCTAGGTCACTAGCTAATTGCGAACTTCTGAGCGCTGATGTTCTTATTTAAAAAGTTGCACAGTTTATTTATTCCAAGGTCGTTTGTGACGGTTCTCTCTCTCTCCCCCCTACCCCCCCCTACAGACTGTTGGTGAACTTCTTCCTGGTTTTGACCCAGCTGGGCTTCTGTAGCGTGTACTTTGTCTTCCTGGCGGAAAACATTAAACAGGTGAACACTCCATCGTCCAATCAGAATCCGTCTTCTCGTTTTGTAACTAAAATGTCCAGATGTCCAATGAGAATCCGTAGATAGACTATTCATTAAGAAGGTCTTTGCCTTATCCAATCAGACAGGCACTGGCTATCGTCCAATCAGAATCTGCTCTTTATATGACTGCATATTTGAATAGCAACCAAACATCCAATCAGAATCCAGCATTAGATATCAATTTTTTTTAAATGTGTATTCATCTGTGTTTCTGATGTGTGTGTGTGTGTGTATAGGTGTTAGAGGGACACAATATGAACTCCTCCTCATCATCATCATCATCAGAAGCAGTTCACTTTCACTCAAACAGCTCAGATGGAGACGGTGGACCTGTTGATGTTGCCATGGCGACGGGGCTGGACCAGCGAGTGTACATGCTCCTCCTCCTACCCTTCCTCATCCTCCTGACCTTCATCAGGGAGCTGAGCAACATGGCACCCCTGTGTGGTGCGGCTAACCTCGCCATGGCCGCCAGCCTTGCGCTCATCTTCGCCTACATTCTCACTGTGAGTGTGTGTGTGTGTGTGTGTGTGTGTGTGCCAGGTTTAAATATGACAAATTGTGTGTGTGTGTTGTTTCTGTTCTATTTCTGTATGTTATAAAAATACAAAATATATAAGTCAAATAAGCATAATAAACATAATACAGTAATATATGTGTGTGTGTGTGTGTGTGTGTGTAGGATATTGGCGATCCCAGGCAGCTCCCATACGTCTCCACATGGAATAAGTTCCCCTTCTTCTTTGGAACTGCCATTTTTGCCTTTGAAGGAATTGGAGTGGTAAGTGTGTGTGTGTGTGTGTGTGGGTCTGTGTGTGTGTCAGAAAGAGGATTAGTACCTGTCAGTTTCGACAAGTCTGAGTCAGAGAGCTCTGTAATGAGATGCAATGTTTATTTCAGTATAATTCGTATCCTGGAGCTCTACCACAAGGCCTATTATTTAGCTCAGTATGAGGACTGTCGCGGAGCTGCACCATGAGGCCCACCATTAAGAATAAGCCCTTTCACCAGGTTTCATCATGAGACTCCTCACTTATTTCAGTGTAAGACCTTTCACAAAGCTGCAGTGTAACTCCCAGAATGAAGCACATGGCAAGGCCAGGTTCGATTCCCATCTCTGGAGTTTGCATGTTCTCTCGGTGCTTTGGCGGGTTTCCTCCGGGTATTCCAGTTTCCTCCTGAAGTCCAAAGATATGCAGATTAGGCCAATTGTGGTTCCCAAATTGCCCGTAGTGTGTGAATGAGTGTTTGTGTGTGTGTGTGTGTGTGTGTTTGTGTGTGCCTATTGCAGAGCTCCTCCTGTAGGCCCATCATTCACTGTGTTGTAATGTCTGTCATGTAGCTCCATCATAGGCCCAGCATTAAGCTCATCATAAGGCCTGTTATGGAGGTCTGTCATCAGCCCCATCATGTAGTTCAATATGGGACGTATTAGAGAGCTCCAGCTTGAGGTCTTTTAAACTAAATGTTAATGAAGGGCCTCATGATGGAGCTCCGCGACAGGCCCCATAAAGAACTAAAAGTTGAATCATGTGAACATTATTACATGACGCGTTTCATGATATAAAGTTTGCGACCAAGTATGACTCGCCTGTTAGTTTATTATGGGGCCTGTCATGGAGCTCCATCGTGAGGCCTATCATTTAGCTCAATTTAGCAGAATAAGTCAAAATAATTACGGTCTCATGGCTGTAGCTGAATCAGAACTGGTGTTGATACTCAGTATAACTTCACTCTTGCTCATAATGCAGCTTATGTGAAAGCAAAAACAATATAATATAATATAATGTGTGTGTGTGTGTGTGTGTGTGTGTGTGTGTGTGCAGGTTCTTCCAGTAGAAAATCAGATGCGTGAGCCAAAGCGCTTTCCCTGCGCCCTTGATGTCTCTATGGGCATCGTCATTGTCCTCTACGTTACCTTGGCGACGGTTGGCTACCTCCGATTCGGTGATGACATCAAAGGAAGCATCACTCTCAACCTGCCACATGACTCCTGGTAACAATACTACAGTACATCAAAAAAAAAAACAGGACTCAGGCTAGAAGTTACTTTTATAAAGTCATTTATATTCAAACGAATATGCAAATGTACTTCAGTATGCTAATATATGCATGCACTCTTAGGAAAAGCAAGGTTCCTCAAAGGTTCTTTCTGTAATTGAGGCTTTTTAGCCTCTGAAATGAGTTTCAGTTGGCATCGGCCCTCATAGGGAAACTACGTGGTAGGGTTGTATATAAAACCTTCACTAAGGAACAAGCCAAAGAGAATTAAGATGCAGTTTTTATACTCTCCATATCCCTGACTGTGTGTGTGTGTGTGTGTGTGTGTGTGTGTGTGTGATTAAACTGATTTTAAATATCCTCTGTTGCAGGTCTAATCTCCTGGTGAAGGTGCTCTACTCGTTCGGAGTGTTTGTGACGTTTGCCGTTCAGTTCTTCGTTGCAGCGGAGATCGTGGTTCCCACAGTGTGTGATCGTGTTTCCGAGAGATGGAGACGACACACTGACCTCGGTACACGAGCATTACTGACCTGCATTACCTGTGAGTTCAGCACACACACACATACAAGCCAACACACACACACACATTCATGTTTCACAGTACTTTCGGGGACCAAATGTTCATGTTCCTGGTTTCTGAAGACTTTCCATTGACATAATGATTAGATGATTGACGTTGTGCCTAAACTTCACCTAACCCACACCTTCACCACAGTAGGTAATATTTTGGCTCCTTTAAATGCAAGAACACAATTGGTTCAAGATTTTTGAGACATTTATAATGTCCTCATAATGATAGGATGGTGTCCCTGAATCTTCTTTAAACTTTGGTGCTCATAAGCACGGCTTGGGGACAAAAAAACAACAACAACAAAAAGAAAAACACAAATGTTCTCTTTAGGGTGCCTTCAAAGTAGATTAAATGATAAAGTGCCCTTTAAAATGTTTTAAAAGTGATCAAATGCCTTCTACGGTCCTGCCATAGTGAAACAAAAACAATAATGTGCCCTCTAACATGCCATCATGGTGGCCGAAACAGGATAACACATCCTCTGAGGCGTCTGCACAAAGAAGAAAACATATCAAAGGTTCTGTAATGGCTGTCCTAGTTATGAGGAAATCCAGAAGTGCCCCAGACTACAGCCATATACAGGATGTGACAATAAAGTGCCCTCATGGGTGACGTTTCTGTGGAAGTAAATGTGATCGCGGGATGTAAAGCACCCCCGTGAGGAAGAAGCAAGAGATAAAGTGTTCTTTAAATTTAAGAAGATGTAACGCAGAACCCGAGTAGCCGTGTAATGGGCCGAGCTGGAGCTTCGGTGTGGTTTTTAATGAAAGACAAATTGAAAAAGTTGCATTTAAGTTAAAAATCTGACCACTTCCTCTATTTATTACAAAGCTGTTTGTTTGGGGAGTAAAGGTTTAAAAAGTAAAGCATTTTAATACAGAGCTGTTGAATTGCTTTTATTCTGACTCACCTAATAAAAATTTCATAATAATTACAAGTTTAACAAATGCGTTCTCTACTTTGTTCTTCTATTGAAATTAAACTATAAAATATGTGACTGTTCAAAGAAATCAGTTTGTGTTAAATCAATGAACATTGTAAGAAACACTACGATACCGTGTTAACAGATACTAGCAGAGGGTAGAGTAGCCAAAAATTGTACTCAAGTAAGAGTAGCTGTACTTCAGAATAATATTACTCAAGTAAGAGTAAAAAAGTATTCGGTGAAAAGATACTCAAGTACTGAGTAACTCTTTCATCATAATGTCCAACTTATTATTATTATTTTTTTTAGAAATGATGTAAGCAGCCAGACAAAATGATGAAATAACGTACAAATTGTGACATTTCCAAATAATAAAATAAATGAAATAATGTAATAAATTAAATCGGTAAAACTAATTATCTTTACAAAATAGCAAATTAAGGAACAAGAAACACAAATTTCCTAATCTGCCTTTTTTCACAATATAAAGCTTTTGAAGCAAATTCCTACTGTAGATAAAATATATATGTTTGAACAGTGTAAACTATATTATGTGTAAGATATACTGTATACTCAGTCGCCCTGCAAATGGCTCAGGAGATAGAAAATAACCTTAGAACATGTACAGTACAAGTGTCTCACTTTACCATAAACTGTGTCCAGCAGAACAAATGTAAGAAAATTATATTTTTTTAACCTCTAGTTTATTTGCTAATTATATATTTTAACATTGCAACATTAAATAAAACAGCTAAACTAACCGAAACATGTTTATTTCACTGTCTACCACGGCTGAAGTTTTTTTTCCCCTGCTATGCAGCGTTTCTGTTTGGTCATTTGACCACATGTGGTTATTGTTATTGCGGCTGATTGGTGAAACACAGTCACGTGGTACAGTAGATCCGCCGGCTGCATTTATCTAATGTGTAGAATAAATGGTTAGAAAAGTAACGAGTCGCATGTAGCTGAATGTAGCGGAGTAAGAGTAGCGTTTCTTCTTCGCAAATCTACTCAAGTAAAAGTAAAAAGTACGGTGCAGTAAAACTACTCATAGAAGTCACTTTTTTTTCAAAAAGTTACCCAAGTAAATGTAACGGAGTAAATGTAACTCATTACTACCCACTTCTGGACACTTCTAGCGTATGTTAGGGACTCATGTACTCTCTGTTTTAATTGGACGGAGGATTGAAACTCACTGCGAATAAGTTAATCTAAGGTGAGAATCCCAACATTTCTTGGGTAGGACTGTCTTCATTTGTCCCGCCTCGAAGCACAACTTTTCTCTATGATGATTGGTCGACCTTTCAAAAAGGCAGAACCTCATAACGAGCTGCCAGTTAGCGAAAGTCCAATGAAGACGCATGACATCATGAACTCGATACATATCCGCACCAGACGGAATCACTCGGATCCTCTAGTCACTATTGTTTATGTAACGCGGTAAAGCGGTGGTGGTGGAAATGAATGAATCAGTTCAGATAGCGGAGAGTGGAGGTGAGAGAGGACAGCCCTGTCCAACTACAGTTAAGAGCTTCAAAAACGTCTTCTGGAGTGAATTAGATTGTCCTAATCAGCATCAGCATCAGAGCCACTGGGGAGAGATATTCCCTCCACTTTCTTGTTTGCCAAGCACACTGTTTATAGTCATTTCTAAAAGAGCTATTAATGATTAATGGATCATACATCAAGCAGCCGTCTGACTGAGACTTTAATAGACCTCTCACTTTGATCTTTCTTTAGTTGACAAGCAAACGACTTGTCCTGCTGCCAAATTTATAAAATGTTTGTTCTGAAAATAAAAGAAGCTTCTTAATGTGGTGTGTGTGTGTGTGTGTGTGTGTACAGTCTAACCTAATCTAAGTTTTGCCTTTGCTGGATACAACGCAGGTCAGTTTGATCGATTAGGTGAAGCTTCATGTTGTTGCTCTAAATTTACTTTAATACGTTTATTATTTTTTTTTAACCATTAAACAGTAAGAAATGATATGAACCCTTATAGTGACTTTAGCTGCATCGCATATGATGGCTGTTGGAACTGGAGATTCTGTATTATCTGCCCTGTATTCCCTGATCCTCAGCCTAACGAATTTACAGAAATGGTGGGTCTGATAACAAACAAGAATTAAGCCTCCAAGATTTGCACCTTTGGTTTGTAATACCGTGTGTCTAAGAACTGTCCAATACTTTAGTAAAACCTGGAAGAACAGTGCTGTACTGTTAACTTTGCAGAAGAAACATGGCTGGGAAAAAAATATAAATATTTAATGAGCATGTCAGGAGATCACTTAAACACTTGAAGTGTCATTTAAAATGGACAGTGTGATGAGAACTCACAAGATTGGGGCTAAACGTCTGTGTGTCCATCATGAAACCACTTGTTAGTGAGACTCATCAGAAAAAAAGGGCTCAGTTTGCCCTGGAGCGATGGAAAAAGGTCATGTGATCTGATGAGTCCAGACTGAGCCGCTTCTAAAATTAATGCAATTGCTGAACGACCGTGTTCCTTAATCAGCGCTAAAGGCGGTTCAGCAAAATATTATAGTGCGTACACTACCGGTCAAAAGTCTGGACACACCTCCTAAGACCATGATAAGACCTTATTATATAAGATTAAAGCTAAAAATAATCTGCTGATCTTTAATGTAATCAGTGATGATATTATTATTATTATTATTATTTCAGGTTGAAGCCCACGTACATGTCTGTCTGTCTCTCTTTCTGTACAGCGGAACTCTCTGTCTAACTTATTAATACAAAGAAATCACATTCTGTAAGGTTGAGTATCTCATGCCTTGTTTACACTAAGTTGTCCTTCTTTGGTGGTCAGACAAATACACTCCCTGTTTAATATAGACCCGACTGTTCATGACATCACTTTTAGTCAACACTTTTATTTGAGCGTCTCACACTCTCAGTTCTGGTCTCCTACACACCCTCACCTCGGACCGCTGCGGATGTTTTTACTCTAACGTTCCGCGTTTTATCTCATGGTGACGCTTCACATCACTGCTTTAATTAGCGCCGTGGTTTCGGAAAGTATGAGACAAACTGGTTTTAAACTTCCCTCGGGAAGAATAAACGTACACTGATCTGTCCTTTCATCTTTGAAAGATCAGTTTTCAAAAGTTACATACCTTTTTTTTGGAGTGATCTGAGCCGTGTTCAACACTTTCAACGATTTCAGCGCTTTGTAGGGGCATTACGGTAAACTATGGCGGTGAGGTAATCTGGCACAAAGCGGCTCATAACGTTCCTTTTACTCAACATTTTAATTAAATCTATGGTGCAGATTTAACTTCAGGCTAATATCAAAGGACTGGCAAAGTTTCATTAAATTCCTTTGAGCCCGAAATGCTGAAAAGCTGAAACTAAATCATCAGGACAAACATCAAAAAAAATTCTGAGAGTGGTTTCTGGTCCTCCAGTGTATGAAACGTAAAGATATCATTGAAAGAGCGAGTTCTGATTAATGTACAGACAAAACCTTTCTTTTATTTATATAGATATACTACGCAGTCTCCACTCAGTCCTGCTCTAGTGTAGCTTCTAGTGACTTCAAATCAACATCATGATTCATTGAAAATTTTACATTGATTACAATTAATAAACAATTTCTTTTTTCTTTTTTTAAATAAAAAAATTGACATGTGCACGATTGTGTTGATGAGAGGTTCTGAATGATGTGCTGCCCCGCCCTCCTGCTGACTATTATTATTTATCTTATGGTCTGTTGCAGAGCCCAACCACGAGTTCAGAATGAGGGTTAATCAGAGCTTCATCATTTATTTCAGAACAAGGCTTATCACAGACCTCGACAATCAGACCCGTCACACACGATGCTCTGCCATGAGTCCTGTTATATAATGTAGAATGGGGCCTGCGACAGAGCTCCACCGCGAGACTCGTTACATAACACAGAATGAGCGCTTTCACACAACCCCACCATTAGATGCATCATTTCTTTCTCCCGGAGCTCCACCACTAACGGCCTGTTATTCAGCACTGTGGTGAGATCCAGCGTCCAGGTGTCAGGATTAGCGGTGCAGCGATGGTCGGTCATATCATATATCATATATTAGTGAACGGTGTCTCACTTCTTGTCTGAGAACAGGCTTATCGAGCTCCGCCATCATTAATTATACAACATTTATTTCCGACCGTTTGGATGAGGCTTCCAGATGAGTGCTGATATAGAGTACGGCAGCACTGAGACATTTAACTACGCCTTCCATTTAACAAGCAAAGCGTAATTATTTGATAATAAATAGTGTTTGTGAAACTGTTGTATAAATGCAGTATTGCGCTCGAGGTTGTGCTGTTGTACTGAATATCAGCACGGCTGATAACCGGCAATAACCAGCACAACATCACTCCATATCACGTAATTTTATTTCAGAAGGAGATGGAATCTTTTGAATGATTAAGATCTTTCATCTCTCTCTCTTCCTGGTTCATGCTCAGTGCATGCGTGAGCTCTGAATGATAATAAAGCTCATCTTCCACACGAAGAGCACCGTCTAGTAATGAGGTCAGGGTTAGCGGGGTCAGACAGGCTGCAGAAAGCCTGAGTGGGGTCATCTGAAGGTAAGATGCTGGCACGGATGCACAGGCTTGTGATGGAGAGTCATGCTTCACCCAGGTGTAGCGATGAATAGGGTTCTTAACTCAGGAGAGGTAAACACCAAGTACACTGAAAACTCTACTGAACGCGCGTGCCACATGGGACAACTGAATGGCAATACTTTTTTTTTTTTTACGTATTGTTTGAAGATGAGTCTGATATACAGCCCTGTTTTACAAACCATAGCCATATACACACATCCTCAAGGTGGCAGCAGCGGATAGGCACTCTGTCTGTGTGTGTGTGTGTGTGTGTGTGTGTGTGTGTGTGTGTGTGTGTGTGTGTGTGTGTGTGTGAGAAACAGGAAGAATACTGTTACTACTACTACTATTAGTGCTGCTCCAGTTCTTCCAAAATCACTCCTATTACTACTGCTCTTACTCCTAATATTACTACTGCTACTACTACTAATACTTTTACTACTTTCATCACTACTACTGATACTACTATTATTACTACAAATGTTATTACTACCAGTATTTCTATTAGGACTACTAAGAGTATTACTATTACTACTATCACTACTGCTATTACTGCTGTCACCACTATTACTACTACTTTTACTACATTCTACTACTAGTACTATTATTACTATTACTACACCTACTTCTATTTGTACTACTATCACTACTAGTACAGTTACTACTACTTATTACTGATATTATTACTACTATTCCAGGTATAACCATTTCTGCTACTACTAATTTTACTACTTCTACTTTTATCTTCTATACTTCTAGTTTTATTACTACTACTTCTTTTACTACTTGTTCTACTATTGCTACTATTATATTACTACTAGCATTATTACTATTACTACCCCTATACTGTATCTATTCCTACCCCTATTAGTACTACTAATATAACTGATATTATTACTGCTATTCCTGCTATAACTACCATTTATACTACTACTTCTTTTAATACTTCATCACTACTATTTCTGCTACTACTATCTGTACTAGTACTGGTACTATTACTGCTATAACTATTATTACTACTACTACAACTTTTTCACTTACTTCTACTTCCATCAGTACTACTGCTATCACTACCACTACTGTTGTTACTACTATTACCGATATTATTACTACTATTACTGATATCACTTCTACTACTTCTAGCACTATTTTTACTACTTTTACTACATTCACTACTACCATTAATTCCATTATTACTGTTGATACTATTACTACTACTGCTACTATTTGTACTATTACTAGTACTGCTATTATTACTACTACTACTGTACTGTTACTTACACCACTATGATTACTACTGTTATTACTACTATTACTTATGTTACTGTAATTATTATTACTGGTACTACTTTTATTACTGCCACTCTTACTAGACGTATTACTAGAGCTGCTGTTGTTACTGCTACAACAGCTATTATTACTATAACTAGTAGAGGTGCACTAATCGATCGGCCCGTAATCATATTCGAATGGGTTTCAGTCGGATATAACCAGATTTGTGCTGCTTACACAGGCGTGCCCGAGAGGTGCAACAGAAACATTCACTCCGTCATTCCGGGTTCGAATCCCTCTGCTAGTTCTGTGAGTCTCTGCTTCACAGCATCCCTGTAACTTTAACGCAGTTCAAGAAACTTGTGCCGCATTCAGTTGGATTTTATTTGAAAGCAAGAAAGTCCTCTCAACTTTTGCAGCTTGGCAGTAAATATTAAAGTTTTTTTTTCTTTAACAGTACATGTTTTATTATGTATGTATAATTAAAACTTTCATTAAAGTTAGAAAAATTGGTCAAAATTGAAATTACAGTTTGTAGAACAGCGAAAGAAACATCAAATTGAATTATGTGAAGAAGCTTTTGGAGTTGTTTCTATCCATCAGCCCTGTTTCAGCTCATCACTGAGATAAGGCTGAGATTCAGAATGAGATTTGAAACAGTAATATTGCAAAAGCATGAACAAACGGAGTGTGACCGCGACGCCGCTGAGACAAATCAAACAACCGAAATTTCAAAGGTAATGTCGCGTTAAACAAAATCCTGCGAGTCGCAAACTCTCTCTAAACCAATCGTGAAATTCCCATCAGTACCATTTATTGTCAGGTTTCTTATTTTAATACAATGAAGCGACGCACCGCTCTAATGGCGTCTCACTTTGTGCCTTTATAGCACTCGTGGCTTTTAGATCTTGCAAACAAAATGGTACAAGACATTAAAATGAGGCAGAGAGAATGTGCAGTTAGAGCTGAGGACAGAGTTTAACTTGTTTAACTCCATATATGGTGGTACCTCGGCATACGGACGCCCCGCCTCACCAATTAAAATTCTGTCAGCACACGAAGCGTTTTTGGCAAACGAGCAACGAACTGAGCGCCGGCTAAGTTGGCTAAGTACGTCCGGGAGCCGCTCAAAACTTGAGCCAAGTGAAGCGAGTTTACCAATTTTTTTCCTGTATTTATTAATTTTTTTCTGCAAGATTTAGTGTAGACATAACACCACGGGCCCTAACCATGTTATCTAGAAGAAATTGGAGCCGCTTTCAGTTTGGTTTTTAAAGCAGCCGGTGCCGAGTAGGGTTGAGTATCGTACCGGTGCCAAATCGATACTTTTAAAACGGTACCGGTGCCAAAACGGTGCCTGTACCGATACTTTACAACAGCCACAAAATTAGGGTGGATGACTCAAGAATAAATTTTTATTGAACAAAACATTTTATGCTTTAACTTTTAATATATTGTTCAATTTTAAAGTATATATGAATATATAAGCTTTGAATTTTAGCAATTCTTTTGCAGAAATTTCACCATATTTGCCTTTTCTGGCAAAATACGACACCTTTCCTGACTTATT
>JAQMYG010000003.1:26235928-26248428 GCA_030014215.1 Clariallabes teugelsi
ACCTAGTTAACCCAGTGTAAGTTTGTATCCAGTGATGTAAACTTTAAAGCACTTTTTGTAAGTCGCTCTGGATAAGAGCGTCTGCCAAATGCTTAAATGTAAATGTAAACACCCAATGTGTCCCTTATTTCTTTTTCTCCATGACACTCTCCACATATTTTTCTTTCACCGCTCCAGCTTGATTCCACGATAAGCCACTTATCACCCATACAGTACATTTAGACCATATTAGCATAACTTTGTTTAGACCCACTTGGTTAGGAGCGAGGGTCACCCGCTGTACTTTTGCACTAGGGTAGTTTGATATAGGCAGGGTAGATATATCATCTATAAAACAAAAGAAAGTTTTTGTCTGTACATTGGTCAGAACTCGCTCTTTTAATGATATCTTTGTGTTTCATAAATTGGAGACTCTGCAGTTTTTGGAGACTAAATTGAAAACATTCTGTCTGTATATCTGTATGTCTGTCTGATTGTGTCACAGCATCACGCAAAACTTGCTAGACAGAATTTAACGGAATTCTGTGGCAGAGAATTTTGTTTCTGGCAACAACTAAATTCCTAAATCTAGCAAAATTATCTGCCAATAGAAGAAGGGAATTTTTAAGCTTACATTCTTAGAAACATTTGACTAGAAATAATTTTATATTTGTTTGTCGTAATAATATGTTAAGAAAGTGTAGATAAATGTAACTATATTCAAAATATTTTCACTTGCTAAGATATCATTTCTGCATTTTGCAGAGCAGAATACTTGCAAAATTGCAAATGACATAAAATGAAAATATATTTCGGAATGCACAGAAAGAAAGATAAAAGTTAACCAAAAATAAGATAATTCAACCTATTTCTAAACATTTTGTTTGCTAATTTTCAGCATTTAATAAAAGAATAAGCAAATGTCAAGCTTAAAAATGAATAAAAAATAAGGTGCTGAAATTGTAACACGGCCGCCCGCGCGACGGGCAAACCCGCGGGTGACCACTCGGGTGGATTTATAGACAGAACACGCTACACCAGGCTGGTACAGTAGGTTACCTAAGCTCCATTTAGATAGCACCAGGTCTGGGGGCGTTGCATCGGTATAGTTCAGGGGTCGGCAACCTTAAACACTCAAAGAGGCAATAAATAAATAGATAAAAGATATTTTAATTTTATTTTGATTATTCCCTGCCGAAATAAACACACGCCGCAACGCTCCCCTCTAAGTCCTGCGTTGGGGCTCCCAAATTTAACAATATACTTGGTGGTGCCATATGGTGCCCCGTTGTAAAAGAAATATTTCAACATATAGTCAGAACTATGCAAGTAAGATAATATATAATAGTTAAATACCTTATAGAAATATAGGAAGGTTAGTTAGAAAGGACAAGTTACTGTGTCACTGTAGGGAAACATGAGAGCACTGAGAATAGAGCAACTGTAAATAATACAAAAGTGTAAAAATAAAAAAGAGATAGTTGTAAACTCTGTCATAAAAGAGAAACCCTCTGTCTGCTCCGTCGCACCTTGTCGCATCGTGTCAGTGTGAGCGTGGGGTTAAAAAGACTCACACAGCCACTAATGGCCAGCTCAGGGAGAGTCGCAGGCACTGGAGCAAAGAGTGTACAGATTCAAGGACTCGACACAAATTTTCTCTATAAAATAAGTCTATAAAGATTTTAACGCTGTATTGATCTTCTGCGCACTGAAGAAATGAAGTTCTGAAATTTCTATTGATCCTGTCAGATCTATAAAATCTTCATTAATTTATACATGTGTATGTGTGTGTGTGTGTGTGTGTGTGTGTGTGTTGAAAAGGTCAGGCAGACTCCAGGAATTATGGGATGGAAAGTAACATTCTGTCCAATCACATGAATTAGACATGAACAACATTCCTCTAAGGAAATATCAAACTTTTGTTGTGTTGAAATAATTATTTTAAATAGTGTAACAATACGGTTTATGGATGGTCATGTGACTAATTATGTGATTCCGACAATCTTGTTCCAAAATGTAAAGATCCAAACATCTGTAGATTTTTTTTCATAAACAAATGATTCTCCTTTTTATTCAGATTCAATCCATCCTAAATGTGGGAAATGGTGTATTCTTAACGAATAAGAGCAGCAGAAATGCCAAGTACTGAATGAAGTCATTAATGAAATGCTGCATGTACATGTATTATGAGCATCATGTGATATTCATGGCCAAACAGCATGATCTTGGAAAGGAAAGCAAATGGAGATTTATTTAAAACATTACGGAAGGAGTCTCCAGTGCCAATGTCTTTAAATTCCCTGTCACACTCTGACAAAGACCATGAAGTTCACACTGCATCCTAAAAAAATCAAAGAACTTAGTGGGAATGGGGTCAAAATGGGAAAAATGTGCAGTTATCAAGATATCATACTACTACCTCGCCGCATCCCTGTCAGGTTCTCAATGCGTTTATCATATTGTTACTAATTTCCTATCACAGACACATGATCATGCATTCATCAGGTCCAACTAGATGATCATGATCGTAGCTCAAGCCTGAAGAAGAACTTCATTAACGTACAGTACCAACAATGCAGTGACATCCCAATGGCAACTTAGAAATCTTTCCCATCCCTGCTGTTTGTACTACGCCAATGATCTCCCTAAGAGGTGGTCCTGTAGTAATGCCGTTAACTGGTCGATGCCATAGTTACTATGTTCTTATTAAGTTCTTCCTGAACATGTTCTAAAAAACATGCCAGGTTCACGTCAAGAGAAACAATACTACGTCCTTATCGGTTTCTCTTACATTCCTGCCAAGTTCTACAAGTTCTTACTGCGTTCACCCAAATTTTTGAGAATATTTTTGGAATGTGGTTCCGTCTTTAGGGTATGATGCATAAAACAAATTATTTCCTGTTAACCAAAAAACCGTACATTCGTAGACTCCTTTGTCCCGTGCTGGAAAGCTTACTCACTCACCAACACAATAAGCACTTAAACTGGAGACTCCTTCCCTAATCTCCTTAGATAAACTTCACCATATCAAACTCTTGGTTTGTTCTATAAATATATACATATCCGCTAAAAATGTTAGATTATGTCTCGTATTTAGCACACAAGTCGTTACCATATCATAACGTTCTGTAGATCCGTATCCTACTAGAACTAGTGCATTAAAAAACGAACCTACACTGTCTCAGACGGTTAACAAACCAACTTTAAATTTGTTGTCGGGATCAAGTCGAGAGACAGTTCAGGTGAAAATGGGCTGTTAAAATTCACGACGAATGATTATTCAGTGCAGGATATCGAACACCTGCCATTCCTCTGGAATCCCAATAATGCTGGAGGCTAAAGGGAACGCTCCAATGTGGAGTGTTGAGGTGATGCATTTTAAGAAAGAAGAGAAATTAAAGTCCCTTTCTCACATTACTGGAGTGTTTGTGTGACGAATTGCCCTCAATTGGACTTCTTGCTGGTTCCTGGTTACTCGACTCTGTGGCCACACAAGCCTTAAACCACCTAGGAATTTATTATGCATTACCTACGATATGGTAAGATGTACTTACAATTACGATGTAATCACCTACAACTGTTCCAAACTGTCACTATACTACCGTATGTACAAAATATTTATACTATTTTCCTCCAATGTTCATACGACACCGCAAAATTTGCTATGAATTGTTAAAACCAGTACACAAATCCAGTACTCCAGTACATGTAGAAATCCGATAGAGCAAAGAGTACTCAAGTAAAAGTAGAAGTCCTCCATGAGCAACAACCTTTAGAGACAATCATGAGGAGACGCAGAGATCAGACCTGACTGCAGCTTCTTCACGCCAGCGTCCGGCTCCTACGCAACAGCTGGTGAACCACATTTTGATTCCACGCCACAATGTAACAATCACCACATGGAGAACACGCATGACTCATTTCACCCGCTTGTTTCTTCCTCCGTCCTCAAGCAGCTGGACTGACTGTCAACAGACCTCGTAAAAAGTTATTCGTCATTTCACTTTGTTTACTTTTTCTACTTCAATTTGCACATTGCATTTTACTTACTTTTTTAGAGTATATTTCCTAATTAAATATATTATTAAATAACAGTAACGCTCATTGTTGTTGTAAACAGTGCACTCTGGCTCCGCCTACTACTTCCTGCGCTATTGTGATCGTAAGGACGAGTGCCGTTCGTGGAAAAAAACGCAGGAAAGAACGTTTATTTCTCTTATACCACAGTGTGAGGTCAATGCTGGAATCGGCGTCCAACCACGTCTCTCATGAGACGACACAAACCTACAAAAACAAAAAAAACATCCTTTCAGACATAAATTTCTCAAGATTATTTTTAATTTCTGCATCGATTAAAAAACAAACCGAGAAGTTAAAAAAATGCAAGTTTATACACTTTTCTTTTTTTTATGTTTTTAAAGATTAGAGTTCGTTTAATACTGACAAGATGAACAGCATGTTTGGAGGAAAGATAAAAAAAAAAGCAAACACTTCCTCTGCAGACAGGAAGTTCAAAATATTTCCCTTTTTATATAAACCAAAGCTGATGTGTCTACAGAGACATGATGCTAAATGAAACAGAAAGAATCAACATTTCCACATACTCAATGTGTGTGTGTGTGTAAGAGAGAGAGAGAGAGAGAGAGAGAGAGATTTTAATCCTTATTCTCTCAACTCATTTGCATATCTACAAAAAAAATGAAAAGAAGCTATACACACTGTACAACATCTCTCACAGGAACATGGTGTTAACATCAGGACGTTTTTCTCAGGTGTCGAGAACTGCGTTGTTTTTGTGACACTTTAACTTTCGTGAAACTCTTCAGCTATAAACACGCGAGTGAGCGAGTGGAAGGGGATCGGTATTTGTCTCAGGTGTGCTTGAAGACTCAAATAAGAAAAAAAAAATATTTGGAGGAATTATTGATGATTTTAGGGTTATTTTTTTATTTCATTCCAAAGACATCTCAGAGAAATAAATAAAACATTTAATTACCTGTCTTCTGTATGTGAGAAGGTTTTGAGAGACATGCTAATGCACTCAAGAAAAGATTGATTTGGGTTTATATATATATATATTTAAGCCTGAGCAAAGAGAAATTCACCGGTGTCATGTTACCAAACTAGTCGTCTCAGGTGTTTTTGGTGAGGTGAAGGACAAGGATTGAAAAGTCAAGAAAGTTATCTAAACTGGAAAAAGCCTGGGAATAAAAATTCCATGGATTTAAATGGCAGAAAAGGAAATTAAAAGAACGAATTAATAATAAAAAAAAAAGGAAAAGAAAAAAAAAAAATAATAATAATTTTCTAAATTCATCTAAATTTTCTTTTCTTTTGTTCTTCTTTCCTTTCCTTGAAGTTGAAAAGGAAAAATGTAATTTTTTTTTAATTTCAGGTCTTACCTTAAACCAGGTAATTAAACTCTTATACTATTGAAATTGTTGATTTGCTGAAACGGGATAAAAATTGTTCTCCTAAAATAACGCCAGACTACAAACAATTACAAAAGTTCACATTTCGAAAGTTCTGTTGTCTGTCTGTCCTTGATCATTTGCACTAACAAACCTGTCATGTACAACTGTTCATGACATAAGTTCACATATTTTTTCTCAGATGTGATTTGAGGTTTAAAACAAAAATATATCCCCAAAACTTAATCTTATCAAATTGTATTATTATTATTATTATTATTAGAATTAAAATTTTTGTGGTTCGGTGACTTGGCCACACTCAGGTCATTTTTTTCTCAAGCTAAAAAAAGGTATACCATTTGTTTTAGGATTTGTTTGTTGAAAAGTTTGTTTAGAACAAAAAAGTCATATACCGTACATTACCAGTCAAAAGTTTGTACACTCCTTCTAACTCCATTGTCGTTCCTGATGTTTATTTCTTTCTACACTGTAAAACAATACTGAAGGCGATTACATACAGTAATAATCTCCTTTGAACAGTTGATATTGAGATGTATATCTGCTACTTCTGCTCTGTAAAGCTTCATAACGGCTCTAATCAGAGGTCAGTTTTGGTCTTCATGAGAGTCAGTTTCATCATCATGGAGCTCGATGGGTTTTACAAACGCTCTCGACACAATACTGTTCTTACAAGAAACAGCTGACCTTCATGTCTTAAAATTATAACTGACTGTTGTTGTTGTTACATAATTAGTTAATGCTGAATGTTTTATTTCATAGTTTTGGAAAAAAAAAAACAGTATTGTTCTAGAAAGTAGAAAATTAATTGAGACTTTTTTTGTTTAAAAAGCAAGTTTTGTTTCAAACTAAATTTCAATCTAAAATCTCAGGTGTGCTTGATGATGTCATCGTTGCTGGTCTTGAGACAATTTCTTTGCTTCTTTGTTCAAAAATTGTTTGTATTTTGTTTTATAGTCTATTCTCTCATTCTTCTTTGTTTTCTTTCCCTCAGGAGAGACCCGAGGCCAAAAACAGGATAAAAAAAAAAACGGAAGAAAGGAAAAGAATTCTACATTTCCAGGTGTCGCTGAACAGACAGAAAGCTACAGTAAGATTCAGTTCTTTGATCAGGCGAAAAAACATTTTTTTTTGATGATGTCATCAGTCAATGCTGGACATCAGCATGTCTCTAGTCTTCATGTATTTGTAATCTCACCTGAGACACGAAACAGAACCAAAGAAAAAATGTCAAATTTGAATTGTCTATACACTTTCATCCCACTTCACACTCTTCACTCATTCTTTAGATTTTGGTTTGATGACTTGGCAGTTCTCTCTCTCTCTCTCTCACACACACACACACACACACACACACACGTTCTCTCAAACTTGCTTGCATGTCCCTCTTTTCATCTTCTGTTCTCTATTATAAAAGAGGAGTTCTCCTCAGGCTTCCTCCGAGCTCACACACTCATTAACCGTTATGATTTTTTAAAAACCTTCATCTTTCTTTCTATTCCTCTGTTACTTCCATTCTTTTTTTAAAATCCATTTTCATGTTTTTTTCCTAGCGTTTTCGTTTTTTGCACTCACGTTGTGCAACGTACTTCCTTTATATACACGGCCTGCAATACTGAATACGCTTTGTGTGTACACACACACACACACACACACACACACACACACACACACACACACACACACATAGATGCTAACAAATATGGCTTTCTGATATACAAATGTAAAGAACAATAGACAGTCTTAATATCTTACAGAAACTTACAAGTGAGTTGCGCTCCTGCTCTTTCTGTCTGTCTCTCTCACTCTTTCTCATACACAACATAAAGACACACACACACACACACACACACACACACAAACACACAGCATCCCAGTGATGTTGGACAGCTTGAAAAATAGTGCTATTTTTGGGGCATATGTTAATCAAAGGAATATTTCACCCTGTAATGGAGAGAGAGAGAGAGTGAGACAGAAAGAGAGATAAAATTGTAGCCGTTATTTTTTTTGTACATTGAACTCTGGAGTCTTAGTGCAAAAAATAAACAAAACAACACAAAACGAGAAAGAATCGGGACATCCTGTTTAAAAACGTTCAGTGAGTTGTGCTGTTTGGCTGTACAAAAGTCCACTGACACACACACACACACACACACACACACACAATAGGAGTACAACGTGTGCAGGAGATTTGTCTCTTTGTCTTACACACACACAATTCTGTTCATCCACATCACAGGTCACATGATTCCTTAAAAGTGTGCGTACATGTGTGTGTGTGTGTGTGTGTGTGTGTGTGATCTCATGTGTCGATGATCACACTTCAGTCTGTTGTGTGTATGGCTGCGTCTGTGCTTCCTCCAAACTGTCCAAACTTCCTCCAGTTTCGGAATCCTCGAACCCAAAGGGGGCGGAGACATCGGACACCGAGGACGTTTTGATTGACAGACGCTCGTCTCCGCTCGCAAAAACATTTAACTCCGCCCCCTCGGATCCGAGCGGCAGCTGATGAGGAGGCAGATACTGGCTCGGGTGGAAGAGTGGGCGGGCTCTGGTCAGCGTACTCGCCGTGGAAACGGGTTGACTGACAGGCGCGGTGTCCCGCAGGTAATCTTCCCCAGGAAGGACAGGCGGCTGCCGGTCACGTGACACAAACGCCTCCTCCTGAGGGGGCGGGTACTCGCTGTCGACGTCGAAGCCACCTAGGTAGTAGTCCGACTCCAGGGGCACGCCCACGTCTCTGGGTGTCGCCTCCTCGATGTTGGAGAGCCTCGTCGTCGGCAGCCAATCGGAAGTGTCCCAGTGGTACGCTGCGGAGACAGAACAGACAATCAGAACAGCCCGAAAGAATTGGCGAAACGTTTGGGATTCATCATGCAGCGTTTCACAGCGTGCAGCGGCAGGGGGGGCGGGGCATGCCTGTGGAACAGCCATGAGGTCATGAGGTCAAAGGGTCGCATTCTGCAATCGAACGAAAACGAACGCATGCAGCAATCAATGTGTGGACACACAGAAGCGCAGGGACACACACACACACTGTGTAAACACACAAACACACACACACACACACACACACACACACACACACATCCTAATCCTGACCGTTTAAGAACATCCACAGCAAACACACAGACAGTAAAGAGGAAAGAGACTGACAGACAAGCGCAGCAGAGTGCTGTTTACAATACGCAACCACAAGCAACTTATTTCCCAGAATGCAACAGTGCATTCTGTCAGCAGAACACAGCAATGAAGAGGTGTAGAGGGGGGGGGGGGGACAGAGGGCGAGAGACATTCACCTCTGCTGTAGGTTTGACCTTGATCCATAACGGAGACTGGCAGTAAGAGGAGAGACAAAAGTGTAGATCAGCGCAATGCTCACTGCACCACGGCGTGTGTGTGTGTGTGTATGTGTGTGTGTGTGTGTGTGTGTGTGTTTGTATATGGCATCCCCCCACCCATCTGATTTTGGACTGCACTAGACAGAAAAACTTCTTTCTCTAACTCTCTCTCACACACACACACACACACACACACACAGTCAAAAACATATCTGAGACTCTTTCCATAAACGCAAGAGTTCTGCCATTTGGATCTAATGAATCTTTGTTTTACACACTGCGCTTCATTTATAATTACAAAACTTTCAAAATCAAAGATCATTTTGTGTCCCTTACACTACATTAACTACACTACCTTAAACTACATAGAGAGAGCTGATTGGTCGATTGAGCTCACACAAGCGGAAGGAGCGGATAGCGCTGTCCTCCGAGTGTGTTACGCCTCCCCCAATGCTGCATATGCGAGCAGTTCGAAAAGATGCGGTCGGCTGGCGTCACGTGGTTCGGAGGAAACGCGTGATAGTCTTCGGCCCTGCCGACTGAGTTGTACTAGTAGACTTAAAAATGTGGGAGCCCCCTAGTGACGGGGAGGAATTGGACACGACTAAATTAGGGAGAAAATCGGGAGAAAATCCAAAAAAAAAAATAATAATAATAAAAAAAAAACTACATTAAACTACAAACCTGTGCAAACCTCTACTGTAGAAACCTAGCAGTACAAACAATTGCAAAGAGTTTTGACAAACAAAGTCTGACAAACAATTAGAGACCTCTACCAAGGACTATAGCCTATAGCCTACCACTACAGACCACTAGAAAACAACCACAGTCTAATACAAACTACTAACAAACTACTACAGACATCTGCAAACCTCTACAAACTCACTATAGTCCTCTAGCGACCATTACAAACCACTGCAGACTAATACACTACTAACTACTACCGATGTTTAAAACACACTACAAACTACTACACCCATTTTAGAGGAGTGTAAACATTTACAGTAGTTCATAAAAGTCTAAAAAAAAAAAAAAAATCTTTGTAGAAATTTATAAAGGTTTGTAAAAGTTTGACAAACCATTACAAAATTATGCAAACCACTATAAAACCACTACAGATCATTACAGTCCTTTAGACAAACCTTTACAAACTTGACAAAACAGTAGAGACCACACCAAACACCTACCCAACTCTATAAATAAACCACTACAGACCTTTACAAACCATTACAGGCTCAATCACACCTGTACAAACCTCTTGGTAGAAACCTAGCAGTCTAAACCTCTGTAGTGTTCTGTAGTGTTCTGTATTGTTCTGTAGTGTTCTGTATTGTTCTGTAGTGTTCTGTAGTGTTCTGTAGTGTTCTGTAGTGTTCTGTAGTGGGTTGGAGAGGTTTGCAAACTTTTTTTTTCTCCAGAAATTTAGAAAGTCTGAACAAACCTCTGCAAACCTCTGTGGTAGAAACATACAGTAGTACAGTAGAACTAATCTTTTTAGTGGTTTATAAAAGTTAACACAGGTTTGTAAAAGTGTGGAGAGGTTTTCAGACATGTGGACAACAAACCTGTTTCTGTAGTTCTGGCTTTGCGTTAAGGAATTTTTGGTTTACTCTCTGCTCTGGATCTCAATGTTTTTGTTTGTATTTATGGGGAAAATGAGCTCCAGTGAAGCGCTTCCATGCAGCGGATAATGAGTCACAGCGACGAAGGGCAGAGGAAAATCTGGAAATTGATACGCTTGAGTTTTATAGAATTTTTTACAGAAGTGGAACGCGGCGGCGTTATGAACCATGTGTGTAAAAGATTTGAGAAATTGAGCTACACAACTTTAGCCTAATTCCTTAGTTAATTGTCTGACTTTGTGACTGGCTTTACAAACACATAACAACTGCCTGTGTAGTGTAGAGGCTGTACTTAATCAGTCCTATTATCTACTGTATGTAAGAGGGAAAACTAAAAACAAGTGTGACATGATTCCTGGTGGCAAAGATAAAAAATGCGGTATGTTTCCGCACTAGACCTCCAGTTCATTGACAAGTTATCCATCGATTTTCAAGGATCAGGAGTTCCACTCGCTCAATGTTCACGAGAACGACCGCTGAGAACGACTGATCATCATTTACAGATTTACTTTTGCACCGTACAAATATTTTACTGCAGCTAAGAGTCTCATCACTGTAATGTGCTTCTGTAAATGTCAATCAGTTTCATGGGTTCATTTACCAGAAATTTCATCAAAACCCCTGGTTTGACTTGAACACCCATTGTGGGATCGCAATAAATCATATAAAAGTTAGTCAAACTATATCAAACTATATAAATGCTTCCCGACCTACATTGAACGTACATCCCGCCGCAAGTTAAAAATATTAAAGTTGAAAACACAGAGCACAAAAAAACACCTTGAATGCAGTCAAATTTATTTAATATTTCTTAATAGAGCACAACAATAAACCACATATTAAAATTACAATTATTAAAACTATTTAATTACACATATCTTACTGTTTTAAAGCATCAATTCTATTGTTTAATTAGGAGATTACCTACCAAATTTTAAGCAGGCATTTCTAGAAAGACGTTATATTCAAATAGAATTAAAAAAGACAAAATCTTAAAATTAGTAATATGTGGTTTATATTACATGATGTCTGGTTTATAGAAAGAATATTTGATAAATTCGTCTAAATTCATGAAAAATGTCAAATTTAGTTTTTTCTCTTACTGGATTTAAAACATCTAGCCTACCACGCATCATAGAATAGCTTAGCCTAGCTGAAACATGTTCAGAACCCTTACTGTACATTATCATAAGCCAGTTGAAAGAGAGCATCGTAGTACGTTTTGCTGGTCTGGGAAAAGATCTTTAAAAAAAAAAAAAAAAAGTTTTGCACAACTTAAAAGTAATGAAAAAATGTAAGCGGAACTATAAGAAATCAGGGAGCATATTTCAAGCTTGAAATTTTCATATTTTTGAAAATTTCAAAAAGTTTGAGATATTTTTTTAAAGATATTTTTATTTGCAGTGTAAAATGTTTCTCATTTAAAACAAAAACATTTTAACCAGTATTTCAACCTTAAAATCAGTCAAAATTCATTAATAAAATGAAAATACTTATATTTGTTTTTTTATATTGCAACAATATAGAAGGAATACTGGACAATTTTAAATATAATTGTTTTATCCTGTTTCTTAAGCACTGCTATATGTGTATTTCTTGCGGCTTTGACAAATGCCTCTACACTAGGCTTTGATGCACGATTCTGAAATTTTGCCAGATTTTTATGTGTGTGTGTGTGTGTGTGTGTGTGTGGGTGTTTACCTAGACGCACGACCTGACCCATATCTGATTCCTGTGTTTACAACACTTCCTGCTTGACTGATAAACTTGAATCTTTTTTATCATATGAACTTTTTATTTATTTGCACTGACGTGTTTATATTTTGTACGCAAGTCCTTGCTTTGTCCCGGTCCTCACTGTGCACTTTGCTACTCTGTAGGATTTTTATTTCAATGTAGGTTTTTTTTGCTAAGTTGTTTCCTTTCAAAGCTAAAGTGATTTGCAGCATTTCACCTCCACTCTGACTAACCTTCATGATTCATTTGTATCCTTTGTGATTTGAGTCAGATGGCGGATACCTAAGAAAGTATTTTATAAATTCAGGACAGCGCCAAAACCCCCGGAAGCGTATTTACAGCGTGTTTAAACGAACAAAGCCACTTTTTCCATGTTTTGACGATTTTGTGAC
>JAQMYG010000003.1:26250928-26253006 GCA_030014215.1 Clariallabes teugelsi
AAAGCAATGAAACAAGAAAGAAAGAAAGAAAGAAAGAAAGAAAGAGAAAAAAGAAGGAACAAAGGAAAGAATGAAAGAAATAAGGAAAGAAAAATATTAATAAACGATGAAGGAAGGAAGAAATTAAAGAAAGAATATAGAAAGAAAAGAAAAAGTGAAGGAAGGAAGAAATGAAAGAAAGATGTGAAGAAGGAAACTCATCCTCCTGTACACACATGTTCGTAGGTGATGGGTTTTTAAGTGCCATGCCATAGCTGATGACATCACGGCTGAGCGACGGGCCGCCGTGAGTGAATGTTACCACAGACGTCTGTAAAGTTCATTATATTTACGCTGGCGTGTGTTCTGTATTGATGGGAGTGTGGGCGGAGTTTAAAGGATTAAGCTTCAGAGGGAGAGCAGACTCTTACCATCGTCGTCCTCCCAGCTTCTCTTGTTGCTCGGCGAGTCACACTCCGACCGGCTGGGGGCCACGCTACACACGGCCACGCCTCTCCGTGTCATACTGCCCACCCCTCTCGGTGACTCCGCCCCCTGTCTGAACGTACTCATCTCGGTCAGCTCCGCCCCCTTTCTGTCACCGCTCCTCTTCTCCAAAGTCCCGAAGCACGGCGTGTAGGCCATCGGTCTCACCGGGACCTGAGGTGGCCCTGATAAGCTCCGCCCACCCTCCGTGTAGAGACCGATGGGTTCGCCGGACAATAAGCCCCGCCCACCCTCGGTGAAGAGGCTGATGGGGTCTCCGGAGCCACACTGCAGGGGCGGGAAGTGTCCGTTGGCTTTGTGCAGCAGTGCGGCGGTGGCGGGGTCCTGGACGAGCGACAGGTCGTTGCGCGAGTAGCTCTTCTGGAACACCTTCTTCCTGAAGGCAACGAACAGGAACACGAGCGCCATGATCAGGAACAGCACCACCGCCACGCCGATAAGCTCCTCCCGCCCAAAGTAGGCAGGGCCGGAGCGCATGTCGGGGACCAGGACGGGACGGACGGCACAGGCTCCGCCCACAAACCCCGGCGTGGTGCAGTTGCAGTAGAAGGAGCCGAAGGTGTTGACGCAGGAGGCTCCGCCCTCACAGCGCTCGCCACGTTCGCACTCGTTTACGTCCTCTTCACACCTGCAGCACACACACACACACACACACACACACACACACACTATTAGTCAAGTGTATCGATTAGATTGCAACACTTATGAAATAAATGTAATAAACCTACTTATACACACACACACACACACATTATGTCTTATGTATGAAAGCATGAGAATATGATTTTTTTTCTACATTTTTATTCTTCAAAGCACATCAAAGGGAATGCAAGACCATACAGTATGTGTGTGTGTGTGTTAATTAAATCGGAGTGTGTATGCGCAAGTGTGTATGTAATTTAATTGAACTGATGTGTGTGTGTGTGTGTTAGTAATGAATTAAAGGAAGTTGAAGAGAGAGAGAGAGAGAGAGAGAGAGAGAGACATCAGCAATGAACGGATGAGAGGAGAAGAGAGGAACGAGGAGGAGATGAGAGGCAAAGAGAGATCTTTGGCTCCCTCTCCTGGTGACTGAGTGTGTGTATGTGTGTGTGTGGGTGTATGTGTGTGTGAGTGTAAGTGTGTGTGCTGCATGACAGGATTTCATCACACGCTTCATTTCACTGAGAAATCCATGAACAGTAGCAGCAATGCACCGTTAACAAACCATTAACACCAGTAATAATACACCGCTAACACACCACCACCATCACTAATGCATCCCAAGACACATTAATACGCCACAGCAGCACTGATGCAATGTTATAACAGCACTTACTGTACATACCATTAAAGCACAACTAATACCACAATAAATTTAAACTTTAAACATTAACACCACAAATACCTGCACTAACACCACCAGTAAACATCACTAATACTACAACCATCACTAACACACAGTGTTGGGGGACGTTTGGAGTTACTTTTTAAAGTAACTAATTACATTACAAAATTACTGTCATTAAAAAGTAAACAGTTACATTACAGCGTTACTTTCTGATAAAAGTAACTAGTTCGAGTACTTTTCCATTGCAGAAAATGAAAACTCC
>JAQMYG010000003.1:26270909-26282346 GCA_030014215.1 Clariallabes teugelsi
ACACACACACACATAAATATATATATATATATATATATATATATATATATATATATAAAAATAAGAAATGGGTGTTCCTAATAAATTGGCCAGGTATGTTTGCCATTTTGTATGGTGCCAAGGTTTTTTTTTTTTTGGATCTCAAAGTTGAAACGTAGGACTCCATCCTTTCTTCTCCTCTCTCTTGTTCTGTCATCTATCTTCTATCGCTTTTTTAATTCTTTCAATTTCTTTTTCATTTTCTGCCTGTCACTCTCGCTGTTTTTTCACACCTCTCTCTCTCACTCTCTCTCTCTCACTCTCTCTTTGTCCGTTATGTGTTTATATCACACCTCTGTCTGGGGGTGTGAAGAGTCCATTAGTCAGTGTTTGACCTTTGAGGTTGTCTGAAACCGAAGGGATTTAAACATCAAAGGAAGAGAACCAGACGTAAGCGAAAATGAGTGAAAAAAGGAAGAAAAAAAATCCAGCCAGAGTAGCACTCGTATAGATACGGAGAAGTGTAATTGAAATATGTGTGTGTGTGTGTGTGTGTGTTGGAGGGTGAGTGGGTGCTGTGAAGTTGAAACTTCATAAAATTACACACAAAAAAAATGTTTACAGCCACTGAGGCTGTGCTTCAATCTAAATTCTGCCTTAGTCAAAGTGTGTGTGTGTGTGTGTGTGTGTTTGTGTGTCCTGGAACTCATGAATTATGAACCATGGCAGCTCCTTAATGCAATGCTATGAATTTCTAAAACGATATACAGGCTGCACCTGAGTGTGTGTGTTTGTGTGTGTGTGTGTGTGTGTGTGTGTGTGTGTGTGTGGTCCTCTATGAAGGTGCCCTACAAATCTAGACAAGACATTCTGCAAAATCATAACTGCATTTGACACTGTGTGATGAGGTGCACAGCTGGTTCTTACGATGTGGTTATTTCCTACACAAATCAATCGAACGTTCATGACGGCGGTGTGTATTACTAATTTACTCTTCATTTCCACTCCAACCTGAAGTGTGTGTGTCTAGGGTCCAAAAGTCTGAGTGCACTACAGAGGACTGTTTTTATTTCAGCATTTTCATCGCTGAAATATTTGGGGTTGAATAAATAATTATATGGTTCCACCACTAGAGGGCAACTGTGCTATGTTAGAAAAAAGCTTTAAAAAAAAAAAAAAATCAATCAATATTCCAAAAGTATCATGATGCAGTTTGAAGGCAGATCCTCAGGTAGGCAGCATTTATATCTGTGATTGTCTACTGCTGGGACACAGCCTGCCCCGTTTGGATTGGAAGGATGTCAGAGCTTTTCATTCTTTTTCTGTTTTTGTATCGGGTGTGGTTTATACGAGCCGATTAGATTTTCTACCTAATGTGACCTCATATAAGAAGATACCCTCCCCTGGCTTCTTCTTATATTTTCAATAGTAAAATATTGGACCTCTTAAACTATATTACAACTTCCTAGGTGTAAAAGATATATACTGAAGGTTCTCTGCAGCAACGAGGAAAGTGAGCACCCTTTGTCCTGAGACCTCTACTGGTTCAAGGTCCATGCTTGGGTAAGGCAGTAATCAAGAAACCTCACCGGGGCAACACGCTAAAAGCTATACTGTGTTTGATAACACTCAGGGATATACTAAACACAGTGTTCATCAAGGTTCTTTTTTCAGGTCAATCGCTGGACAAGGAGACACCAAGGTGCACACTAATGCAGTTGGTCCATAATAAAAATGCAGCTCATGTGAGCAGGAATGCAACATCCCATAATATAACCTATTTTCTTTCTGTAATGTACATATTGAAAGACATAAACATCCCAACATGAACCTCTTCGTAAACAATTTTTTCGAAACAACTCAATATGCACTTACTATTAAGACATTTCTTTCTCTCACCTGTGATGTGGTAGGAGACCTGACGGTTGCCAGGAGAGCTATCACCATCACGGGTGTTTAGCACAGCAACCACTTCTCCAGGTGCGTCACTTTCCCGCACGCTGCCGTAGTAGTGCGGCTGCAGAAACTCAGGCATGTTGTCATTGGAGTCGCCAACTGCTATGGCAACCGTGGTTGAGGACGACAGACTGGCAGGGTCGCCGAGATCAAATGCCCAGACTGTAAGACTGTGGATGGGGTTAAGTTCATGATCAAGGTCTTTCAGAGTTGAAATCCACCCAGAAGTGCTGTCAATTGTAAAATAGCTCCCACTGTCCTTTAAATCCTCACTTCCTGATCCAAGAAGCCCGGGTGGAGCGAGGCTGTATGTTACCTGGCCGTTGGCTGACCAGTCAGGATCCACTGCCAGCACCTGGAGGATTCTGGTACCGGCAGGAAGTCCCTCATTGATGGAGGCCTCGTACGAGTTGGATTCAAATGCTGGTTTGTTATCATTTATGTCCAGAATTTTTACTTCTACATCTACGACAGCAACTGAATCTACGAGTCCTTGCTGCAGGGTTGCGGTCACTTTAAAATGGAATTCAGGAATTTGTTCACGATCCAGTGGTTTTTCCAGTTTTATCGTTCCACTGTCCTTGTCGACGACAAAAAACCCATCGTTATTACTCTCCATGGTCTGACCAATCACAGCAGAGAAACTGACAAGTAACGAGTCCTTTCCACGCTGGCTCTGCAAGTGCACTGCTCCTACTGTGGAACCAATAGGTGTATTTTCTTGAATGGTAAAGGAAAAATGTGGTTGAGTGAAGACAGGCACGTGGGCATCGTTTGAGAGGACGTGAATGTACACAGAAATCAGAGAATGGCGGACTGGTATACCACTGTCTGAGGCTTTCACGAAAAAAGACAACACTGACCCTTGAAGAGGGCTAAAGTTCCCTTTGGTAACGACCCAACCACTATCAGGATCTATATCCAGCAATTCTGTGACTTGAATACTGGCTTCACTGTATAAGCTGTATCCTATCTCTCCATTGAGGCCCTGATCAGCATCCCAAGCCTGCACTTGTGTCACTAAAGAGCCAGGCTCCACCTCTGCCCGAACACTAGCGCGATATTCCGAAGCATCGAAAAGTGGGGCGTTATCGTTCTCATCTAGCACTGTAACTCGAACATGGCAGTATGCTGTTTTTCCTCCTGTGTCAACTGCTGCAATAGACAGCACAAATTCATTTTGCTCTTCCCGATCCAACCTCTCCAGAGTCGATATCTGACCACTGCTGTCTACACTAAACAAGTATCGTGCTGTATCTGAGAGCAGAACGTAGTGCACTTCTCCGTACGGTCCAGGATCAGCATCCTGAGCCCTAATCATAATGACCTTAGATCCAGCTGGCATGTTTTCTCGTACCTCTGCTTCATACATGCTCTGGGTGAACTGTGGCGCGTGCAGGTTAGCCCAATCTACATGTACGTGCACTTGTGCCGTGCTGGTGAAAACGCCATCAGAAACGCTCACATTCAAGCTGACAGTGGGAGGCATGCGCTGCGTGCGCCGCTGTCCACTCAGACTTAGGATGCCCGAGGATGCATCCAGGTCAAATAGCAATCGCTCGTTTCCTAATACCAAACCGTAATGTAGTCGGTCAACATCAGACTGATCCGCATCAGACGCCTGGATGCACATGACAAAGTGCCCTTTGGGTGCAAGTTCATAAACTGCGGCCTCGTACAGTAGTTGATTGAAGACTGGAGCATTATCGTTCGTATCCGTCACCCGAACTGTGACCTGCACCTCAGTGCTAAGAGGAGGAAAGCCATTATCAGTCGCTTTGACAAAGAAAACATAGCGCTGAATAGTTTCATGATCGAGGGAACGAGCAGTCAAGATTAACCCACTGCTGCTGTCAATGTGGAAATGATCTGTGCTGTTGCTGCGATCAGGGATGATCTGGTAGCGAATTGCTGCATTTTTTGCTGAGTCTTTATCTGTTGCTTGGACCTGTAAAGCAGGAGTGCCAATCATGGCTGATTCAGAAATTACTGCCTTATAAACTGGTTGTTCAAACACAGGTGCATTATCGTTCATGTCTAAAACGGACACCTCTACATCCACCTCTGCTCTAGCTCCTGTAAGGCAGTCTGTTGCCCTAATGATCAGTTTGTGGACCGGGTTGGCCTCAAAGTCCAGAGGGGCTATAACACTGATGATACCAGTGTCAAATCCAATAGAAAAAAGGGTATCAGGGTTGCCATGTGTGATTGTGTAGAGAACATTTTGTCCTTCTGGACTGCTGGCATTGATTCCTAAAATTGGAGTGAACACAGGCACATCCTCACTCACTTTAACAGAATAGAATGGCCGGTCAAAAACAGGCATTGCCCGGTTGACAACAGTGACAGGGAAGGTGATGGAAGAGGACAGTGATGGTGTTCCACTGTCACGAGCGAAAACCAGGACTTGGTATTCCACACTGGACAGATCGGCATCAAACGCCTGGCGTAACCTCAGCTCACCGCTGATACGGTCCATTTCAAAGTGTCCCAGCTCATCTTGCAGAAAGTAACTGACCTCTCCATTTGGACCTTTGTCACTGTCCACAGCTGTCACACGAAATATGGACACTCCTGGTTCCGCCTCCACCTGCACGGCTGCATAATACGGGAGTCCCACAAAAATGGGTGCGTTGTCATTGACATCTGTGACAAGTACACGAACAAGTGCCCTTGCAACACGCAACCGGTCTTCCTCTCGACTCGCCTGCACTAAAAGTCCGTACTCCTCTTTGTCCTCCCTGTCTAAGGGAACTCCCACAGTCTCTATGGCTCCAGATGTGGGACGGATTCGAAACCTCCCACCAGAGTTCAGCAAAGTATAACGTAACGGCTCATTCAGTTTGTTGCCAAGTGCGGTAACCACGGCAACTGTTGTCACATTGCCGTTGTTCTCTTGAATTTTAGCATTGTAGATGTTGTGTGTGAAAGCCAGGCCACTGTCAAGTGCTTCACGCACAAGAATGGTCACTAGAGCTGTGCTGGAGAAACGTCCGTCCGATACTCGAACATTAAACCGGAAACGGTCTTTGCCAAAGGTGCTGTTTCGGACGGTGATTAGCCCAGTGCTCGACTCTACAGCAAAGTGCTCCAGACTAGTGTCAGTCAGTGAGTAGGTGAGGTCAGACTCACCGTCTCCATCAGGATCAGAGGCAGAGACTTTCATGGCTTCCACTCCCTCGTAGGTAGGAAGCAGAAGAACAGCTTCGTAGAAATCCTGGGAAAACTGTGGTGCGCAGTCGTTAATATCTTGCACTCGGATGGTGACTTCGGCAGGATGTTCAGCCGACAGCTGTGGACGTCCGCTGTCCCTTACGCTCACGTGAAAATGAAATGTAGGTGTTTTCTCATGGTCCAGTTGAGCAATGGTTCTAATAGAACCGGTGCCTGAATCAACAGTAAAGAAACGCCTGGCATTCTCTTCCTGGATCTGATACACTAACAACGCGTTATGGTTCCGGTCAGCGTCTGTTGCTCGTATAACCAAAGGCTCACCGGATTCACTCATGACCACATTGTTCAGCCCTGCTCCTTCACTGATGTCACCCTGGTAATGCAACTGCTGGAAAACAGGAGCGTTGTCATTCTGGTCAAGCACGACAACCGTTACAGTGGCATTGGATGACTGTCCGGCCATGTTGGTCGCCGTGACGATTAGCGTGAATGAGGAAATGGCCTCGAAATCAAGCCCTTTTTGTGTTGTGATCACACCACTGTACTGGTTAATGCGAAACGTCCGACCCCCATTACCATGACGGATTTCGTAGGTTAGCGTGGACAGACTAAGGGCGGTTACAGCGGTTACTGAAGTTCCGATAGCAACACCTTCGGCAACCTCGGCTTGATACTCGTTTTGGGGAAATTTGGGGCCTGAATTGTTGGACAGAGTCACGGCGATGCGGACAACTGCCGTGGAAGACAGAGCAGGTGAGCCGTGGTCTACGGCTTTTACGATTAACACGTAGTGCCCGATGGAGGATAATTCCAGTTCGCGAAAGACTGAGATGATTCCCAGGATGGGATCAATCCGGAATGTGTTCCCGATGTTTCCTGTGGAGGCAGCAACACACAGAGGGATAGTTTTAGTATCATAGTGATTGACTGAATCAAGAAAAGATACATTTCATTACATAAGAATTTTTTTTCTAAACATTTGATTCATTTTCTATAACAGTGACTCAAACAGGAGTAGCACTCTTTCTAATAGGTTGCCGTTTCTATAGTAACATAGTGTGCGTTGGGACCTGTAGTATTATTACCTGATTCTATACTGTAGCTTATCTGTGCATTCTGGCCTTTGTCTTTATCCAGAGCCGTTACCGTGACGACGGCAGAGCCGAGCGCCGCCGATTCATACACCTGCCCGTCATACATCGCCATGGTAAACTGGGGGGCGTGGTCATTCACATCCTCAACACCAATGAGAACGCGTGCAAGACTCCGTCTGTAGGGGAACTCCTGATCTTTTACCTGAGAGAGAGAGAACAGAAAAGAAGAGAGAAGTAGACAGGAAATAAGTATGAGTAAATTGTATTGCCTCAGTGAAACAGCAACAGACAGCAATCACACTTACTCAGTCTCGCGCACACACACACACACACACACACACACACAGATAACATCTCTCGGTGGATCACAATAACACATTTCATCTGTTTCACAGGCTGCGGGAATATTTATGAGCGGCGCACACACACACACACACACACACACACACACACACCCACGCGCACACAAACACACACACAGAGGAGCGCTGAAACAGAGAGTGAGTGTGATCAGATCGATAATTAGATTGCTGCGCCGGGAGACGACATTAACACACACACACACACACACACACACACACACACACAGAACCGGCAAGGTACACACAGCCGCAAGTGAAGTGACGAAGGGCTAAAAAAGAAAATAGAGAATTAATGATGAAAAATGAAAGGATGGGAAAAAGGCAGAAAAGCAGGCAAGAGTTCTATCTTATGAGGCAGAGAGAGAGAGAGAGAGAGAGAGAGAGAAATCAGCAAAGGGAGAGATAGATAAAGAGGGACAGGCAGACAAGGGGGAAAGAAAGACCGAGGGAGCTAGTAAGCTATAAAACTGAGACAGATAAGAGCTCTTTGTCCTTTTTTAACCTCAGATAGAAAGTAAGAGGCACGATGATGGACGGAGAGAAGACGATAATCAAGGAGTAAAAGAAGGAAGCTAATCCACTGCATGCTAATCTGTCTGATCAATAAGGCATCATAAAGCGGAGTAAAGAAACTTTAACAAAAACTTCCTGACTTCCTATACTATTGTAGTAAATTCAGTAGCTAGCTGAAACTTGCTAATTAACAGTTTGCTAAAACCGCAGCAAGGGCATCGGGGGCTCAGTGTTTCTTGCAAATACATGCGGCGTAAAAACCTGTTCCAAGTTGTTGTGCAGATCGGATGGTCCTCTGTGACGACGGTTATATTCTAGTAGAACTAATTTGACAACTAGCATTTGAAATTTACTAAGCTTGTGTGCATGTAGTAACTGTGTCTGCGTATTATATCATGGTTTAGCTGAGAATGTTGATTTAGGTACGACACCACATAGCGCTAAACAAAACTAGCGAGCTAAGCCCTAAAGTATAGTGAACACATGAGCTAGCTAATGATTAGCTAGCTACGATACTGCAGACTTAGCATAACTAAACTAGCAACTTTGTGACTTTCTAGCAACTTGGGAATAAAATATAATGGGATGTGGCAGAAAAATATTATAATGACATGTAATGACCATAATAATCACAGCAATTTTACTTTTCACTCATTAATAGTAATGTATGTAGCATAACGTCTGGTTTATCAAATGATTAGCTAACAAGGAAATACACTACTATATCGTACATTTATCCTAAATGTGGCTAGTAAGGCGTTTTTCCTGAAGTTTCCCTTCTCACTGTCACACGCAAGCGTTTTCAGATATTTTTTGCTAAACTTTACCATGACAGAGAGGACGTGCTGTGTGTTAGTCTCGTGGTCGAGCCGCTGCGCGGTGTACAAATGCCCCGTGTTTGCGTCAATGCGGAACAGACGCATGCTGGCAGGGTCCACGCTGCCCAACAGGGCAAAGGTCAAGCGATGATGCTCGTCTCGATCTGACGCCAAAACCTGCAGCACCTCCGTATCCGGGGGCGTGTCCTCGGCAACCATGACCTCGTAGGTGGGTTGAGAGAACACCGGGGCGTTGTCGTTCTGATCCAGGACGGTGATGAGAACCTAAGCGTATGCACACACACACACACACACACACACACACACACATATATATATTTATATATAACACTTTATATATAACACTCATATAAGGAACATAATGTGGCATATGTTGCCTTTATGTATCATTATGCTGTGCGTATGTGTGTGTGTGTGTGTGTGTGTGTGTGAAGAGACCCCGTTGACTCTTCTAATTATATAGCAAACAGACGTGCACTTCCACCTCACTCTGCTCTCAATGGCAACACATGGAGATCCATCTGTGTGTGCGTGTTTGTGTGTGTGTGTGTGTATGTGTATATGTATGTGCGCTGGGACAAATTTAATTTGTGCACATTGGAAGGTTACAATGATACGTATATTAAAAAGACAAAAAAGTGACAATATTGTTGCTTAGCAACCAGGAAAATATAAAGGCTAAGAAAGAGCCTAATGATTTCGCTGCCTAGCAAGTTGTTAGCCGTTACGTTTCTAAGGAGATGATAAAAATGTTCAGGGCAAAGAAATTTCAACAAAACTGTCATAAATAGCTAAAAAAAAATCACAACAGCAAATTGCTAGTGGTTACAATGTAATTTAAGCTGTTACTATAGCAACAGTGATGTGTTAAAATGAGCATTAACAGAAACCTGTGATTTGGAACGTCACTGCTGTCGGCGCTGACGCTAAAGGAAATGATTCAACCAACCAAAGTTTAGAATAAGAAAAAGTCGTGGAGCGACTATAAGATATTACAGCTTTGAAGGACTTTTATTTCTATTTCTATTTCTAAGTTCGACTTGTGTCGTTGTCGTGGTGTGACGTCTGGGTTCGTGGTTGATCCTCCCATGTCTTTTGAATTGCCACCTAACATCTTCTTTGGAAGAACTGATTTGTCGAGCTGACCTTGAGTGCGAGAAATGTACTATATAAACCTATTATTATTATTATTATTATTATTATTATTAATATCTGGTATTAGCTGTAGGGAATGACATGCCCTGGCTACGACAAATCACACAGCGTCTCAGTTGAAATACTGTTGAAATATAATAAGAAATGTGGACGTCTGGATGTGCAGCAAAATGCAATGAGCTGAAGCTTGAAGTAGCATTTGAGCTTCCCTGACCGTCACAACCGTATTTGCTTGTTCCAGATTGATTCCCTCATTCCTGTTATAATAAGTGTCACTTTTCAGGGAAGGGTTTCCACTAGGTTTAGGGGCACGACGTTTGGGATTTGTGTTCATTCAGTTCACAGCTACAAGAGCATTATTGAGGTCAGGCACTGATCTTCAGACGTCAAGATGGCTCCACTTCCAATTCCAGTTCATCCCAAAGGTGTTCAGGGCTCCGTGAAGGACACTTGAGTTCTATCACGCCAACAGACATCTTCATGAAGCTTACTGTATGAACAGGTATATTGTCATGCTGGAACACACCCTTTTGGGGTCCAGTAATTCTATACAGCTGTGTGATTTATAGTTTGTGGCAACAATTTAGAAAAGAGCCACATATGGGCATGACGGTCAGGGTTGCACATACTGTACTTTTGGAAATATATTTATAGATATTTAAGATAAACTAAACCAAACACCAGTGGTGTTAATGGGAATGTCTTGGCAACTATCCTAGCACAGTAACTGTGACTAATTTTTATACCAAAAAAACAACAACGGGGATGTTCAAGTCAACCCGGGATTTTTGATTGTACAGAACTGATAAAATTGTTCAGTTCTGAGAATGAAAACTCGCTTTATTTCTCTATATAATCCCCTGCTACACTTATGCACTAACCCCAGTGTTTCACTAGCGCTTGGATACCATCGAGGTAGAAAGTTTTCTCAGTACGCCGGAGCCGTGATCGGACTGCCTACTTCAAGTCTGAAACGCCGGCCTCCCGGGAACTCCTTTAATCACTGTACTGTGCCTGGCGTCTTCTGTAAATGTTAACTGCTTTGTCTTGTATTTTAAGTGACCTGATGTGATCAAATCAGCTCGTCTCCAGTTCACGATGATTCCATATAAACTATACACACATTCAACTCACACATTGTTAAGATAGCATGCTAAAGAGGACCTCAGATAGACAGAAAACCAGCACCACCTAGTGGTGGTGGAATAAAAACTAATGACGTAACTGAACAACACTTCTCATCACTCAAAAACGCCATCCATGTGAAGTCGATGTGAAGCGGTAGACATGTTTAACCATAAAAACAAACAAACAAACAAAAATAATAAAAAACAACTCTAGTGACTAGTGAGGAACTGCTGTTTGGCGATAAAAAAAATAACTGTGCTAATAAACGAAGTCCTTTTAAAAAGACTGTCTGCGTGGGGGAATTTAACACAGCTGATACGCGCATTACACTCTCAGTTGGTTTCGCGCTAATGAAAAAGACTCCAGTGTACAGAATACGATTCTTCACATTAATATGTGTAATTAAACCATGCTCCATTCTTCATCCACTCGACTGCAGCTTTTTCTCGCGACTGTAAGACAGAATGTCTTGTTAGACGTGAGGAGACTGAAGTGTGTGTGTTAATAAAATGAGCACTACACTAATCAGTGTTTCCATAAAGATCTACACAGAGAAAGTGGCGATCGAACATGCAGGTCACCTGACGAGCCGCGGTCCTCATAAAGCTGCCTGTTATTACAGGCAATTCGTATTAAAGAATTCTTAGTGAACCAAAAAAAATATTCTGTTTGTCAAATCAGCTACTGGTAATGATCTGGTGAAGTTTTGTGTATAAAATTATTATTATTATTATTATTGTTGTTGTTGTTGTTATTATTATTGTTATTATTAACATAAAAAATATATATACAAAGTGAAAAAGAAGAATCTTTCAGGTATTTTCTGTTTCACACTTTCAATACTATTATAAGTGTTGAATTACTGTAACTGGTGTGTGTGTGTGTGTGTGTGTGTGTGTGTGTGTGTGTGTGAATGCATGCACTTATGAGTTTAGGACATGCAACCTCACTGCTGACAAATAAACCACACTGAGTTACAGGAATCTGACATAATCCTGTCATTTGAGGACCTGGAGGTGTGTGTGTGTGTGTGTGTGTGTGTGTGTCTGTGTCTTACATTGTATAACAATGCACAATTGCAAATCACTGTATGTGTGTGTGTGTGTGTGTGTGTCATTATGACTTCAGGTCATTCAACTTAATTGTTAAATAAACCACACTGAGCTACATGAATCTGACATAATGTGTGTGTGTGTGTGTGTTAGATATTAGTGCATTGTGTAGCACTCCATTATTG
>JAQMYG010000003.1:26299267-26318664 GCA_030014215.1 Clariallabes teugelsi
GTTTTATTGTACAAATAACGAATGAATTAATGTGGCGTTCGTGACATTATTACACCACTTCTACTGTACGTAACGTCTCTGCAAAAGCGCATTGAATGCGAGCCGAAAAAGAAAAAAAAAACACTTTACAGTAGGGGGCGATATGTGCCGATGGCACTACTCCGCCATTCTATCGAAGAAGAAGAAGAACGACAGATTAAACCAACATCGTTCTAACCATGGAAGTGCGACACAGGTACGATGGTTTTGGGAAACACTTGTGAATAGTTCGTTAGTTTCATCAACGTTGCATCGTACTATGGTCGTTAAGCAAAGAACGACATAGTTGTATGGGAAACGCACCCCTGATCAAGAAATAAAAAAAATAATCTTTTCAGTCAGAAATTTTCTTCCTTAAAATATTCTGAGAAGCGAAATTTATTCTAATCATGATAACCATGACCGTGAATTGAACTGAATCCTGACCGGAGTGTATCGTTACACCCCAGCAAACGCCTAGCTGAGCAAATTTCCTGAAAGAGTGCGCATTTTCGACTCTATTTTGTTTCTTTTCTTGCCAGGGGATTTGGATTTACTCAGTGCTGCCATTCCAGGATGTGACAATCTCACTCACACACACACTCTCACACTCACGCACACACTTTCAGTACCCACTTAATCCAGGCTGTACATGGCTGTAGTGAAGTCAGGGAAGACTGGCTGCATTAAAGCAGAGAAAATACAATAAGCACGACAGGGTACTAAAGGTACTATAGGTATAGTTACTACAGATAGAGCATGTACAACCATATACACCCTGAACTATAGGTACTACAGAGATACTACTGCATGTAGGATAGGTTCATCAGGTACACCTTTGCACTATAGGTACTACAGTGACACATTAAGTACTCAGAGCTTTGGTCAGCTACGTTGTGTTAAATGTGCTTTAAAAATAAATTTGACTTTTGACTTTGACAGACAAGGAGAACGTTTGATCTGGGAAGTCTGACAGGCATGTGTCGTTCTTGTCGAGGGTCTCAGGGTCAAACTAGATCGCTTTGTTTCAATATTAAATCTGATTATGCGAAGAAACACACACACACACACACACACGTTTACTTTTGACAGGGAAGAGACTGACAGCAGAGTTTTAACGAAGGGATTATTCCCTTTCATGTCTGCTGCCTGACCTAGTTAAAGTACGACACGTGTGAAGAAACTCTGTGTGTGTGTATGTGTGTGTGTGTGTGTGTGTGAAAGTGAAATACCTATCAATAGAATGATCTATATGACAGATGAAATATAAATGAGATCCCAATTATCCACATCCTCTAACAGTTCAGTGTGTGTATGTGTGTGTGTGTGTGTGTGTGTGTGTGTGTGTGTGTGTGTGTGTGTGTGTGTTACAGATGGGCGCAGCTGGTGCATAACTTGTTCATGCAGTGTTCACACTGCATGACTGTCACTTCAGCACAGGAGGGTTTAACCTCACACACACACACACACAAACACACTCTCATACGAAATATATCTGTCGTATCTGTAATTACTTATCCTACTCAAGAGTGTGTGTGTAGCTAAAATACTTCAACGGTAGAGCCTGTATCCTAGCAACCCAAATAAAAGGGAATGAGTAACGGCTCCAACCGAACTGTCCGCCTTAACTGCCGCATTTACTCACACACACACACATACACACACACACACACACACACACACACGTCGCGTTCCAATCTGAAGCTAGCTCTCGAGGTAGGCGGCATTTCAACACAACAATCGTGTACTCCCAGGAGAAACGCTCTGTCCCATTTGGACGACCAAACATACAAATGGAACTGAATTTCTCGTCTCAAAGCTAGCGAACACACAGCCGAACTCACACACACACACACGCACACAGACACACACAGTGTAATCAGTTTAACCATCACTCCACACTGTCACAAAATACTCAGCTTGTAGGGTTTAAAGGTTCATGCTAATAAGCTAGATATTTAACTAACTGGCTGCTTAACAACTTAATACTTCTTAGCCATGCACTTATGTAAATTTGTTATTAAGCAAAACGTCGAATTACCTGCATGGTAAGAACCAAGTAACTAATAGCAGGCTAAGCAGCTTGAACTAAGTAGCTAACAGCATCCTAAGCAGCTAAAACGTACTGGCAATTAGATCTGAGAAACTAAGTGTCATGCTAAATAGATAAATCATGCTAAATAGATAGAAGTTCATAAGAGCATGCTAAGCAGATAGAACTGAGAGATTGCTAAACAGCTAGAACAAACCCACTAATAGCATGCTATGCAACTAGAGCTAAGTAACTAATAACACCATAACCTGCTATTAAATTATAAATTATTGGGCTATAACATGTAACTAATGGGTAATAACAGTTACTAACATCATGCTAAGCAGCTAGAAGAAAGTAACTATAGCAGATAAAACATATTGGTGAAAAGCATGCCAACCATCAAGAATTAAGTACCGTTATCATGCTAAATAATTACAACTAAGTAAGTAATAGCATGCTAAGCAGGTATTACAAAGTACATAGTTGCATGCTAAGCAGCGGATGAACTAAGGGGATTCAGTTCAGTTCTTGCTAAGCAGCTAGAACTAAGTAACTAAGAACATCATGAGCAGCTAAAACTAAGTACTGGTGATCATGCTAAATAGCTAGATGTAAGTACTGTACAAAACAGTACATGCTAAGCAAATATAACCAACTATTAGAATGCTAAGCAGCTAAAACAAAGTGACTAAAAGCATGCTGGAATTAGGAATTAGGGGCTAAAAGCAAACTTAGTTGGTAGAACTAAGTAACTAACAATATGCTAGTAGTAACTAACTAACTAAGAGCATGCTAAGCAGTTAATACATTGGGAGCAATAGCATGCTAAACAGCTAAAACTGAGGCATTAATACTATCAGCAGATAGAACAAAGTTAATAGTGGTATGCTAAATGAATAGGTTAGTAATAGAATCCTTAGCAACTATAACCATACAGTATACAGGTTATAATGCCTAGCTAGTTATAATAGCTAGAAGTAAGTAAGTAATAGCATGGTAAGCAGATATAACTAACTAACTAACTAACTAATTACCTAACTAATTACCTAACTAACTACCTAACTAACTAACTAACTAAGAGCATGCTAACCAGCTATAACTGAGTGCATGATAACACTACAGGTACATGTAATCATGCTAAATAGCTAGACGTAATAGCATGCTAAGCAGATATAATTAACTAACTAACGAACTAACTAAGATCATGCAAAGCAGCTAGAACTGAGGGATTAATAGCATGCTAAGCAACTAGAGCTAAATAACTAGTAAAATCATAAGAAAATCAAGTATGTTATAATGCTAAAAAGCTAAAACTAAATAAGTAACAGCATGGTAAGCAGCTATATCCAAGTATTTAATATCATGCTAACAGATGAAATTAAAGATGTAAGAAGTACTGTAAGATGAAAGTGATGTGTCCTAACAATAAATACTGAAAGTACCACCCCACTAACCAGAGTGCATGTGGCTAAGTATACAATTTTGTTGTATAACTGCATGAAGAGTTGAATTCATTAGCATGCTAGCTAGCTAGCCTGACATAGCTGCGGAGATTTCCCCACAGACGTAACCTTTGCTGACCAAAAGAAAAACAGTTAGCTTTAAATAGCTGGTATAGGTTTCTACCGAATGTTAAAGACATAAAAATGATTGTGCATGTTTTTTTTTCTTTTCTTTTTTAACTGGCTTATTAAATAACTGTTTGATCTAGCTAGCTACCATAGATGATAATATAAGGAGCTCAGAAACACAATGTCATACCATACAGATGTATGAAACACAGCTTTAATTAACTCTGGTCATTTATCCCTCTCTCAGGAGCTTGTGTGTGTGTGTGTGTGTGTGTGTGTGTGTGTGTGTGTGTGTGTGTGTGTGTGTGTGAGGCGTTCTCTCATGTATGTGTCAGACCATGTATGTGTTCATGCCTGCTGCTGCAAACATGTGGGAGTTTTAACCCTGATGATGTAGAACAGCTTGTGCTAGCCTCTGTGTGTGTTTGTGTGTGTGTGTGTGTGTGTGGGTGCACGCTAGGATTTTTATGCATTTATTAAAATCGTAATGAATTGCATGAACATACTGTATTAATAAACAGATGAAATACTGTAACTGCTGGAGAAGCACATCTACCGTAAACCTGCTAACAGACTAACAGGTAAAAACACAAGCTGCTGTAACTATTGCAGCTGCTTACAGTAATGGTTGAAAGTTTGGGTAAAATCGTCAGGCGGAACTATTGTCAGTAAAGCAGCTGACGTTAACATGTGCTAATTACGGCACAATGACAAACTGTGTCTGGATTTTATTCTCTCTCTCTCTCTCTCTCTCTGACTCACACACATGCAGATATTCAGCATTATTGCTGAAACTGGATTAAACCAGGTGGCGTTAAATACGTGTACTGTATGACATCAAAGACTACGTTCAGACGCGAAGGATCATGGGAGATCTAATTTTAGGTGCGACAAAATGCACTTGCTGAACTTCACACCTCTGTGGAGTGATAAATAGAATCTGAGCATTATTCACATCATCGTGAAAGAAAGAAAAGGTAAAAAGGAAAGAAACTGACAACTGTTTTAAACATTAAGAGAGCTTTACTGAGAAGCGTAAGTGGGACACTGAGGGATTAAGAAATACTGAACTAAAAAAAAAAAGTGATAAAAATGAAAACAGAATGCACAAAAACAACAACAAACCCTCGGTGCTGGAATTCCATCAATTCATAGTGGAATTGTGGGAGTTTATTTAGAACCTCAGATTTCAGCACTTTGCGTGTTGGTTTGTATGTTTGTGTGTGTGTGCGCGTGCATGTGTGTGTGTTTCGAAATAGAGGAAAATAGAAAATAGAATAAAGGAAAATAGAATAGTATTCTTCCTTTTACTTTTGCTACATTTGTATGATGTTTTAGAATTGCAGAGGATGAGAAAAATCTGTTATTCCGAAATTCTTGATTACGTTCACGGATTTCTGATTTACAAAATGTTTTGAGCTAACATTAGCTGGTGGGTGGTGCATTTTACAAAATTACATACAGTAAGAACACTAGGAAATCTATACATGATGGACAGATTTGTATTAGTTGGTTGCCTCGGTTCGGGTTTGAGTCAGAAAAATATCCCAAAATTCTACCACTTGGAGGTCCCTGTAAATTATGTTTTCTACTCAGAGGGTGGTAATTACTTTATTCCCATATGAGTTCAATGTAACACTATTTCTTCAGTTCCATGTTTTTCATTACTCATCTAGCACTGTTTCCTCGCACCTCCAGGGTTTGGGGTTCGAATCTCACCTCCTATGTGTGTGGAGTCTCGTGTGCCTTCCTACTGTATCCGCTATGGCTGTGTAGGTGAGAGGATGAGACTGGCGTGTGCTTTTATTCTACTTTTATTCTGAGGTACGTTTGTCTTCCATCTTTGATTTGATCAATGCCTGAATATGCTGTATCTTTCTCAAAATTGTCAAGATCACCTTTTCCAGCATAGTTCCCAAGCACAGAACAATTGTGTTCCCACTGATGAAATGAACAAAATGAACCAGACTTTGGGGAACTCCTCAAGTTCTCCCCATGTTTGGTAGGTTTCCTCCAGGGAAACTGGTCTGTTTTTCTTGACAGTCCTCCACAACACATGGCTTGTAGGCTGATTGGTGTCCCTGAACTGCCTGTAGTGAAGCAACGGAAAGTGCGAGAGTGCACACACCTGTAGGTTGAAAGCGGTTGGGGTCCTCAGAAACGTACCTTCCTTTGGCAGAGAGAAAACTTCTCAGGCATAATGTCATAGGTCATTGTATAGCGCACCATCACTATTCGTTCATCCGTTTTGTTCACTTTAACCTGGGGTCACTTGGAAACTGGATAGGAAGGCCATACCTGGGAACTCTGGGGGCGACACAGGAACACACCCTGGATGGGATCCAAGTACATTACAGTGGAACATCTATCTAATAACCAGCAGATACCAGCAGGAGCAGTGGTGGCTCAGTGTGTTAAGTTACTGATCGGAAGGTTGACAGTTTGAGCCCCATCTTCACTAAGTTGCCGTTGATGGGTCCTTGAGAAAGGCACTTAACCCTGTCTGCTCCAGGGGCGCCATAGAATAGCTGACCATGGGCTCGGAACCCAGCCTACTAACAAAGCTGGGATATGCAAAGAATAAAAGAATTTCACTGTGCAGTAAATTAGCAGCCATCCATGGCAACTCTAATGTTACGTGAAATCAACAAAGGTACACATTGTTCCCTTCATTCAAAGTGGAAAATGCTAGAAATGTGGCATTATTGTAGTCTGTAGTAACACTTTTTAATCTTTTTTTAAATGTTTTATTCTGAATCCAACATAGCCAAGAATTCAATTCAATATGATTCCATTTTATTTATACAACGTTTTTAACAACATTGTCGCAAAGCTGCTTTACAGAATCAAAAGAAAATTAGGAAAATTAATATGAAATCTGTAAGGAAATATGTATAAATCAAAATACAAAACAATACAAACTATAAAACAAGTAGCTGGCATGTTTGGTAGCTAATAGCTAAAGTAGTTGTTTTTAGGTTTTGTTTAAATTAAGATTCATGATTTGCTGAATGAACTACTTGAGGAAGCAGGTGCACAAAAAAAAATCATAAAACGAAATAAAAAATGTGTTTTAAACCATGTTAACAGCGTTAACTTTAAAATCGCATAACTATGAAATTTTGTTTATTTATTTATTTTCTTAATATGAGCGAATAAAAAACATAAGCTTTCTTAATGGGAACCTACTCCTCATACTCCTGTAGAATATCATGGGAATAGAGATTAATTGTATTGATTTCTCCAGCAGAGAAATTTGTGTGTGTCTGTGTGTGTGTGTGTGTGATTAGGTATCTTCCCATCTATTCTGGAGTGTGTCATAGTGCGCATTCTTCCTCTCTCTGCAGGCTCTTAATGCAGGCATGACCTTGAGAACTATATCATCAAACCTCCCACACACACACAGACACACACACACACACACACACACACACACACACACATGAACTATACAATGTGATACGAAATCTACATTCACAATACATTTTCACCTTAAAACTGTGAGAAAGGAGAACTATTCACACACACACTCAAGGACTGTACAATATGATACAAAATCTACATTCATGATAAATTTTCACCTTGTACCTGTGAAAAGGGAGAACTGTTCACACACACACACACACACACACTGTAGGCAAAGCGCCTGATAGATTCCTCTATACAGCAGTGACATCGCTAAGCACCACCGAGGTGGTGACCTTTGACACTGAGAGAGTTTCTGAAGGCTCGTCTCTCTCACACTCACACTCACACACACACAAACATAAACGTGTTTCTAATTTTCACTGAATTTATTACTGTTGTTAGCCCTGTGTGTCTGCATAATGATGAGACAGAAATATGGAACAGAGAGAGACAGAGAGAAAGAAAAGAGACAAAAAGAGAAGAAAGAGAGGGGGGGGGGGGACTTTGACTTTTACAATCCTTTATTTACCAAATTTTGTTGTATAAAAATGGGATAGGGATTTGTTTGAAAAATTAATTTATTAAAAATTAATTAATTAATTAATTAAGTACGCTGTTAATTAATTAATTATTTAATTAAATAAACATATTTTTAAAATAGGTATTTTTTGTTACACATATACACTTGCTGCATTTTTTCTGTTAAGGTTTGGTCCTAAGATGATTTCTTCCTCTTCTACAGAGCTCAGGATCTCCTCGCAACACCATATTGTTTTGAAGATGTTAATGTAATCAATTAGGATTCTTGATTTAATAAGTCTGGAGTTTTTTTTTGTACTTTGTGCCAGCTTGTTTTTTCTGCTTTTGTGTATGTTGCCATTTTGGCTTGACTAATGATGAAATTAATAAGCTGGCATACTGTATGAAGCTGTTTCTCCGGACATAATAAAAACCTGAAGAGTGAAATCTACATGCAGTGGGTTAAAAATGTGTTTTAAAAGATCAAACAAAGACAATAATCTGCAACATAAACATGTAAATATATAAAAGTGAGAGAGAGAGAGAGAGAGAGAGAGAGAGAGAGAGAAATGTCTGCATTCTTCTATTTCATATACATTTGTTTATTGTTATTCTTTATATACTGTTTTATTTGTTTAGTTTTTTTCTCTCTCTACTCCTGTTATTTTCTTGTGCCTTATATCTCTAAGCATTGGCAATGCGAATATAAATATTTGTCGTGCCAATAACGCACCTTTAAATCTTGAATCTTGGGACAGAGAAAGAATAAGGGGGGGGGGGGGGAGAGAGAGAGAGGGAGAGAGAGAGAGAGAGAGAGAGAGAGAGAATGAAACAAACTGAGAGGTCCCAGAAGCAGACAGACTTTTGGTGATGAACTGTAATGACTGACCTGTGATGTTCACCATCTGAAACTGGAACTTTTGGTACTCCACTTCCCAGCTGTGTTTATGACTACGGAAAGTTTCAATACTTAGTGAAAAAGGACTTGGGAGAACAGAAAGTCAAACAGAGACAGCGATATAGTAATAGAAGAGACAAAGGGATGACAAAGAGCAACGAGAGAGAGAAAGAGATGTGGAAAAAGACGAAGGAGGATTGAGACAGGAAGCAATAACAAGATAACAGAAAGTAATATAATGCTAGCAGACGTACAGCGACAGACAGAGAGAGAGAGAGAGAGAGAGAGAGAGACACACTCCTCAATTATCACACACTCACCTCAAGAACCTTTGTGGACTTGTTTATTTGAGAACCTGACATAAAAAAAAGAAGAAAAAAAAACAGACAAAAGGACTTCACCGAGCTAAAAAGCAGCGGTTTCTGTCTGAATCTCACTTGTGTTCTGTGTTTGTGGGTTTCCTTCTGTTTTGTGCAAACACATGCCGCGTAGACTGTATAATAGTTGTAGTATGTGATTGTGTGTGTGTTCGTGCCCTCCGATGGACGGGCTAGCACCTCAGTCTACTCCACCCTGTGCCCTGAGAAAGGTCCCTGAGATTGGCTCCAGTCACCGACCACCCAGAAACCCTACATAGGATAAGAGGTAAAGATAATGGACAGATTGCTGGATTTGATGCTCCAGGGAAGGGTTCTAACATTCTCATCGCTAATAAGGGGCAGTGGAGGCTCAGGGGGTTGAGGCGCTGGTTTGCTGATTGGAAGATCAGGGGGTTTGAGCCCCACCACTGTTTGGCCCTTGGTCAAGGACCTTAATCTGACACCCATATAAGCATCGCAAGGGGAATCTTCACTCGGCGAGGCAAAGGATGATCTGTGGGAACAGTGTAGAGTGAACGAGGAAAGGGTGGACCGAGAGAGGGATCCCTGTAAAGCTGACCATCCACTTGATGAGGACGACGTAATAAAAAAAAAAAAAAAACCACACAAAAAAAATAAATAAATAAATAAAATCCCTTATAAATCATCCGGAGAATTCCTCCCACAGCCGGGATCTAGAGAGAGTTAATTGGCCGAGTTCTCTCAGAGGTGAGGGACGGGAAGCACTCTAGTGATCACCCATCAATCGTGCCTCTACAGCCATTCATGGGCATCTGTGAGCTCACTCGAAAGGGGTGGATAGCGCTGTCCTCCGAGAGTGTTATGCCGATTCCAATGGTCAGTGAGCGAGCACGCCGAAAAGATGCACTCAGTTGGCGTCACGTACCTCGGAAGAAACACGTGATCTTTGTCTTTGTCCTCCCTGGTCGTTAGCTGTAGCCTTGATGTGACGGGTGGGAATTGGCTACGACTAAATTAGGGAGCAAAATTTCCAAGAAAAAAAAACCCTAATAAAGAACTGTTAAATTCGCAAATTTAATTGGCTGGAAGGTGTGGACTCGCCGGAATTTAAAAACCTAGATGTAAATTTTTTAAATGTTTGTCTTCAATGAGCAAGCTGGAGGTGATGGTGGCGAGGAAAAACTCCCCGAGACAAGAGAGGAAGAAACCTTGAGAGGAAACAGACCCCAAAGGGAACCCATCCTCATCTGGGAGATACCAGATAGCGTGGATGTAAATAAAACCCTTTTATAACTGTGTGTTCTGAGGTCAAAAGAGCAACTGCATAGAGTAATTTTGCAATAGAGTTGATTTTCCCAACTGTCCACTGATGGAGACAAGTTTCCAAGCCATCTTCATGGTTATTACAGTATGTGGAACCTTATCCAGTCCTTGGTTATCACATGAATCTTTAAGCAGACAGCACGGGGCTTTCCTCAGCAGCAGACAGTGGATATGAGTTCCAGCTGTTTAAACTGTATTAATGCAGTCGTTCAAACGAGTTATAGTGTCTATATTGACAGCTCATTCACTTGTAATAAGTAGATTTTGTTTGAAAGAAATACTTTCTTGTGTCTCTGTAATATGACGAGTTGCGATTTTGTTGTCTGTGTCAATTTTAAGACACAGAAAAAAAATGTTGTGTCTATTTGCACCGTAGTGAGAATAGCAACATGGCAGCTATCGGCTATTTACATCCGCACTGCCTGCGGGAAAATTTATTTTTTATTTTATTCTCACATCATGACGTAAGTTGAATCTACGTTCCTTCAAAGGCTGAAAAGAGGAACAAAAGCGAAGTGCCTCAATGGAAAATGTGGATACAAACATAAAAGGTGGGCTAAATTAAACACAAAAGGCTACCGCTGTCATCAATGTTATGCTTTTTCTGCTGTTTGTAAAATTCAACCTGGTCCAAAAGTAAAATACTCACAGTTTACATTTACAGTTTCATTGCGTCCATTCTGTAAATCCTGTGTAAGTTATATATTTCTTATATATATTTTATTTTGTAACTTTTGAAAATGTGCAAATTTCCAGGATAAATGTTTTACTTAATTTTTATAAAAGAATTTTATCTGTAGTTTTACCTCTATTGCATTTTATTGAACAGTTGCATAAACAGTTCACGTGTATAGTTGTGTACGTGAAAAATAAAACTGAATTGTGAATTTGATTCGATTTGATGGGTGTAAATCAAACAAACAGCATTGTTGCCTATGGACACCTGGGTGCGAATAGGATCTGGAAAAAAAAAAAAAATCAAAGGTTGGTGCGGAAACAGTAATGTCGCCATGACGTAAGTGAGGACAGGAACTTGCTTGTCTAAAGTAAAACCTTGTTAAAATGTTGGATATGTCGTTCTTTAACAGATCGTTGTGTTATAAGCAAAACGACAAAACATCAGAATATTTATTACTTTAATACTATTAGCTAAGCATGCATTGATCGAATTTTCTTTTTCAGGTTAATCGACTAAAAACTATTGTTCTATTGACAAACCGAGGACACAAGCGCCGCAATCAAGCCAAGAGGTAACCAACGTTCAAAGTGAGAAAGTGGGCGGAGCTTCTAATGAGAACAAGTTAATATCTGCGAATTGAAAACGAATTCATGTTACAATTTCCTCATGTGCATTTTTTTTTTTTTTTTTGACAAGACATTTTCTGTCGCACAAAGAGCGTGCGCCCTGACATCAGAAACTTGAAAGGCTCGAAAAGCGTGTGTTGATTTAAGAAGGAGGAAGTAAATCAACACACACCTCTTTTTTTTCCTTTCCCTTTTTCATCTCTCACCTTTATCCCAGCATCCTGTGATACTGTGACCTCGCGACACCCCCCCCCCCCCGTCCTCCTCCTCCTCCTCCACACACTTACACCTTCTCACTTTCAACTCGCACACACATGCACACACACACATGCACACACACACACCTCTTTTATCCCTTTTCCACTAAGCCTTTATTGCACCTCTGCACCAACAATACCTCAGACGCAGATGAGAAACACACATTTATTTGAATGTATACAAAAGCACAGAAAATCAACTGTACCACCCGCACAAACAAGCCTCTGACAAATACACCAAGAATCGTGTGTGTGTGTGTGTGTGTGTGTGTGTGTGTGTGTGTGCACATGCGTGTGTGGTTAAATCTAAGCAGCTGCGTCTGAGAGAACAATCTGACAAGGGCACTGAACATGAATAAAAAGCTCAGTGCAGTAAGTCAATATGCCAGACAGGAGCTTAGCGCATAAATCTCAACCACACACACACACACACACACACACACACACACACACACACACAAACACACACACATGCACAGAGAGAGCAAATTTCACAGCCTGTCTGTCATCTCAACGTCTCGCAGCCACTTTGGGCCAAAAAAAGAATTACCTGTCAAAAAAACTGCAATATCACTAAACATAAAAATGAAAAATATATTAGCGGCATCAGCACACTGTCTTCCTTTGCCAGATGTCTTAACACGCTTGTGTGTGTGTATATGTGTGTGTGTGTATGTATATATATGTCTGAATTGTGTACTAAAATTATTGCTCAAAATATACCAGGATAATCATCAAAAATTATATCATCAAACATTTAAAAACATTGTAGCTCTCTGTATGTAAATGTGATCATTGTATAATAGGTAATTTGCTTCTTACTTTGCTCTAAGTGAAACTAAGGAAGTCAGAATGATGCTCTTAACCGACTTACACAGCAGCCAATAGTGCTTAAGAAAGGCCACACCCCTGCTGAATCTAAACTTAGCATGAAGGCAGCTTCGTGAGGGTTCTTGCTTGTCATGTATGCTTGTTGTGTATCAAATCGCATACTTTTGCTTCGTACTACTCCAGACGACTATTGAGTATCCTGTTGCAGTAAGGGTTTAATTTTTGAAAAACTCTTTCAAAAAGAATTAGCCTCCCAAGGAAAAAAAAACGTGTCGCCTGGTCAATTAACATACTAATTCTAAAAATTAAATAGCTATTATTATAGCTATCCATGCTACCTACACAATGTTCTGTAACAAAGTGGTTAACACCAAGACTTTACTTATAAGGATGATTTATAGTATACTTGGTGTCAGGTACGAGAATGAAAGATGGCCGCTGGACATTTGGGGTCTTGGTTGTCACGGTCGTCAGAAATTTAACATACTACCATTGTGTATCAAATGTGATACTTCTGCTTCCTACTGCTCTAGACAGCTACTGAGTATCCTGTTACAGTCAGGGTTTGGTTTTTAAAAACCTCTTTAAAGCTGTTTATGCTCCCCAATAAAGGTTAGGTCAAATTCCCATGGATGGTTTAGGAGCAGTTGCGGATAGAGGAAAAGTGTGATGATGATGGATGACAGACAACTGAGGCTGGATGATGAAGTAGTGATTCCAATGTATCGTGTTTGCTTTGCAGGTATGGAATAGCTAGTGCACCTTTACAGTATTAAACATCGACTATACAAACCAGTTGTCGATGATACATTCATTAGTGATACATGAACCGTACTGTAGAATATAGCACTGAATCACACACTGCACCGCTTGGTACTGAGGAAAATAATTTCAGCGAGGTAGATAATCAGGGCGGCATCGTGGCAAAACTTTTTCTGAAGATGTAGTCAGCTTTGGTCTAACACAACAAAAAAGCAATTTCCGCCCAGTAACGTTATTTGGTAATACCGTGTAGGCACACTACTAAAACTCTGTTACATTATATTGGATGATATTAGATAAAAAAATAAAATCTGGAGAAAGTAAAAAAAAAAAAAAAAAAACATGAACCCAACAGATGCGGACTATGAACTTGAAGTAACTTGACTCAGGAAAAAAAATGGACATAAGAGCTGCTGTCGATTTGATTTGATTTTTGGACGATCTAATTTTCAATTAGATTCAATTTCATATTTTTTAATTTTAAAAATAACTAAAAAGTATCTAATAAACACTGGATAACATTGAGTAACTGTTGATTGTTTAAATGTCATGTCTCATACAAAGTAATAACCTTTTTTTTTTTTTCGTTTTTCCTGCCAATCTTCTGCACCACACTCCAGTGCAGCAGGAGGAGCCAAGGTATTGCACCGACCACTCATAAACTCAACAGAAGTTGTTCTCGCAAAATGAGAGAATTGTGTGAGTAGAAGACATAAACGGTTCGGCAAATGCTGCACTATATTTTCCAACAAGGGGTGGTTGGAAATTCCTTTGTTCTGGAAGTGGTGCTCGACTGAGAAACTCATATCTGTCTTATTGACTCATGAGACCGACCTTGATGGTGCAACCCCACTTTTTCCTAGCATCTTTTTCTTAGATCCTTGTCCTTGACTGTGCCATAAGGACAACTGTCCTATTAAGGTCTGATAATTAAACCTGCTTTGAAAGAGTAGCACTTTGCATGTCCTTGTTAGAAAAGCCAATCCTATAATTCTGCTTGCTACTCGATTATTGTAATATCAACATTTAATATTGACTCAATTTTAATAGGCATAATCCTCTCTAGAGTAAAAGGGTTGTAGTGGAGACTTTCAGTCCTTTCTTGTCTTGTCAAATTCAGACCCACTGTCACACTCGTCAGACGTGCCTTACAATGTCAGTAGAGACTAGACATCACTTTGTAATAACTAGAACATGAGGCATAAACTATGACCTTTAGAAATCAGCACACATCAAAGCAATCTAATTAAATCAGGCAGGAAGTTAATGAGCATACTAATTAAGCGAATCACCATGTTAATTAGGAATATATCAATTTGCCAAGCATGTACCTGTCTCATCGTCGATGGTGAACCTTCCAAGGCCACTTCCATCGCGGATGGAGTATTGAACCTCGCCATCTCTGCCCGTATCGTCATCGCGGGCTGAAACCCGAAGAACAGATGTCCCGATCCGAGCGCTTTCCTTAACTGAAGCATTCACAGCAAAATTGGAGAAATATGGCGCATAAAGGTTTTCGTTTACATCCACCACCTCCACTTCTACAAAACTAACTGAAAGCAAAGAAACCGGTCGTCCTCTGTCTTTGGCTCGAATTGTGAGGTTGAAGAATTGTTGAGTTTCATAATCCAGCTCCTTAGTTAAACGAATAGCTCCACTGGTGGGATCCACCTCGAAGCGGCCGTCGTATTCGTTCCCAAGTGAATAGCGGACTTCTCCGCCTGGACCGAGATCAGGGTCCTGAGTATCGATCCAAGCGATAACAGTACCGATCGGAAGATCCTCAAGAGCTCGGGCACTGATCACACTTGGGATAAATGCAGGAGGACAGTCATTGACATCGACTAGCTCGACATGGAGTGTGGTCACTGAAAATTTCTGAGCGCTTCGTTCTGCACGGTCTCGTGCCTCCACTTTCAGTAAGAAAGATGGCACGGATTCGTGGTCCAACTGTCCGGCAACATATACGATCCCACTGGAGCTGTTGATTCCAAACTGAGAGGTGCTCGTGAGTAAGGAATACTGAATTTCCCCATTTGATCCCTGATCTTTATCTGTGGCTTCTACCTGGATCACCTCCGTGCCAATGGGAGTGTTTTCAGGAATCCGTGCTCGGTATCCACTGCCTTGAAGAAACTGAGGAGCATTGTCGTTGGCATCCTCGACATGGACCGTTAAGAGATGCCAAGCAGATCTTTGTGGCAGTCCCAAATCGTATAACGTAAGGTTTAGAATGTAACGGTTTGTTCTTTCCCGGTCTAATGGCAGGAAAATCCTGATCTCGCCGCTGAGAGTGCCAATGGTAAAACTGCTATCTGTGTTACCACTGGAAATAGAGTACAGTATCTGGCCATTAAATCCTGTGTCGCTGTCATATGCTTTCACCTGGAACACGCTCGAGCCAATTTCCATATTCTCACGAACTGTGATATCTGTAGGGAAGGATTTGTCAAACTGAGGTGCTTGTCGGTTCACTGAGAACAAGTCAATGAAACCTTCCTCTATTTTGGGCTTGCTGTTGGCTTTGGCCTTTTTAAGCAGTTTTTCTGCGAGTCTCTGAGCTACATGTGTCTCTATACAGGTGAAACTTTTAGGCGGGGATTTTCCCTGTGCGATGGATATGTTTACAAACATGGGGTCGGAGAACGTCTCCCCATCTGTGGCAGTGATTTTGAGGCTAAAAGCGCTTTTTGGGTTTGCGGTAAGGAGAGACCGGCGAAGAGTCATGACCCCGGAATCGGGATTTAGATCAAAGAAGCCATGCTCATTTCCTGAGATTATTTTATACTTCACGAGTTCCATCTCATCGATGTCTATAGCAGACATGGTAGCGATGACCTCACCGACCGGCAAGTCACGGGAAACCACACCAACGCAGGAGACTTTCTCAAACAGTGGCTTGTTATCGTTTACATTCTCAAGGTGCACCGTGACATTCACTTCACTCTCTCTCCTGTAGGGGGCACCCCAGTCTGAAGCCCGGACTACAAAGCTATAGCTCTCTGAGGATGACTCAAAGTCCAATTCCTGCCTGGTTGTTATGGCACCATTAAACTGGTGAATGGTAAATGGCAGAGGCATCAAACTTGCCATGCTGTATGTGATATAACTGTTCTCGCCATGATCTGCATCTAAAGCCGTGACCACAACCACCCTCGTTCCAACAGGGATGCTTTCATTGACAAATACTTCATATGACTGTTGTGTAAATACTGGAGCATTATCGTTGGCATCTTCCAACAACACACGAACTTTAGCCTTGAGATCACTCTCAACCTCCGTAACCTCAAGCTCAAAGTCTCGTTGTGTGAGCTTTGTGAGCCATCGTGATGTGCTAATGACTCCAGTCTCACTATTGACACTAAAAAATGCTGAATCTGCAGATGGCGTGAGGATGTATTCAACACTGGCTGGCTCGGGATGAAGTTTTACAGCTAACACGATTGTTTTGGGAGGCGCAATTTCACTCAGATTGACCTCGTATACATCCTTCTGGAAGCGGATTTCTAAGGGACTTGGCCTGGACAATTTAAGACGCACCACTTGAACCTCTGATGACTTTTGTGGAGTGCCTCGATCTCTTGCCTGCAAACTCAGATTCAGCCCGAAAGGGTAACTTTCCCAATCTAGATGCTCAGGAGCTTTAAGGACAAACTCACTAGATCCTCTCTCCTCCCCTTCCCTGTCTGTTCCTATTCTTTCAACACTAAACAGATAGAACGGGTCTCCGTCTACAATGTTTACTGCTTCGATCTCTCCGTTCAGCCCTGTATCGGCATCCTCAACGGTCACCACGGCGACTGCTGGCGTAGTCTCAGCCCAAACAGGGGCTAGTGTGGCAACACTGAGTGTGGGTGCGTGCTCATTGATCCGTTCTACATGGACGAAGAGTTTAGCTGTGCTGCTGACACCGTTGTTACCATAAAGCTTCATCCCACGGTCCACTGCCTGGATTTCCAAATCGTACCGGCTTTGGGTGTTCACATTCAGCTTGCCACTGAGGGAAACGACACCGCTGGTTGGGTGCACAGCAAAAAGTTCCATCTTTTCCTTGAAGAAATAGTAAAACTCCCCATTAGATCCAGTGTCAGCATCTGTGGCTGTGACTTGAGCAATGCTGGTGCGCAGCGGTGTGTTTTCCGCAATCGTAACTGAATAAGTTGTCGGAGAAAAAAGCGGTCGAAGGTCATTCATATCCAGCACTTGTACGCTCACTTTGGTCCATGCCTCGACTGTTTCGCCCTTAACGGACGCTTTGACTGTCAGCTGGTAGTTATCCTGAATCTCCCGGTTCAGAATGGCAGCATTTCCTCCTTTGGTGCGTATACGGAGGAAGCAGAAATCCCCTAGAGTGTATTCTTCTGCCTTGAAAAATCCCTCGTCGTCCCCGGACGTGATCCTGTAGCGCACTTCCCATGAGCGCTGTTGGAGATCCACGCCCATTCGCACCTGGCTGACCGCGTAAGTCCGCGCCGCCGAGTTTTCGTACACGGACGCATGGTACAGAGACTGCGTGAACTGAAGTCGTGGCCTGTCACTCTGGCAGCGGACCTGAGGAGGCGGTGACAGGAAGAACACGAGGGCCAGACAGAGGTGGAGAGCGGCCCGAACGCCCGCCCAAAGGGCCATGATCATTGTCTTGCCATCACCAAATTCATCCTGGAGAAAGAGAGAGGGAGAGAAGAAAAGGATGAGCGATTAGTCATCGCAACGAAACATATTCACACCTTTTCACGTCTATGCTATGAGGTAGCTAATGTTTTTTAATTCACAAATTTTCATGCAAAAGTATTTATTCTGTTGGTTCCGCCATTTTCCCAGGACTTTGTTACAAATAATTAATTGTTACAATTTTTACGACGTTACTTAAGGTGCTAATGCTGTTTTCTTTTTACTAAGTTGGTTCGTTTTTCCTATACGTGCTACAAATGAAAAGCTCTAACCATGCTTTAAGCACTTTAAAATCTAATCAAGAACAGTCTACTATTAAATGTTTAGTAAATAGCACAACACGTATTCGCTTCACATAGCACAGCGCATATTTATGCTTTGATAAAAGCTAACGATCTCTTAGGAATGCTTTATCTGTAGGCTTAACAGATTTACCCTGCAGGGTTTAAATAAAGCACTCACTTAGGGTTGCATTAGGATCTGAGAGCGAGCGGTTAATAAGTTCCACAAAGATTTCGTTTTCTGAATTCAATTGCTACTCTGCATCATTTAGTTTGGTCTGTAGAAGTAAAAGTAATTAAACTGTTATAAACGTAAGGTAAGTTGTTTGGTTCAGGTAACAAGTGCAAAATTGATCTAGACGTGCATTCAGAAGATGATCAACCCCTTCGTGAAATTCACTCTCTCTCTCACACGCATTCACTACACGGCTGATCCTGTACAGCGTCACGGGAGGCCTGGAGTCTATCCAAGGGGACTTGGGGGACTAGGCAGGGTACACCCTGGACAGGGTGCCAATCATGCACACGATGGGCAGTTTTGGGAACGCCAATTAACCTAATCTGCATGTCTTTGGAATGTGGGTGGAAACCGGAGTAACTGGAGGAAACCCACCAAGCACGGGGAGAACATGCAAACTTTCCAGAACGTTCTGTTTCGCCCCTTCCACTAGCGGTATAAAAGAAACCAGTGACCCAAACACAAACTGACAATTTTCATTTTCATTTTATTCGATTTGTTCCGTACAGTCTATCCAGTCCTCAAAGCTTCTGTACTTCAAACCTTTTCAAACTGGAGAATATGGAAACATTATCATTTGTGTTTATGATGAACCTCATTTTAGAGAATGACATCAGAATCCAGGCCTCAAAATGGGCCTGCAGCACACACACACACACACACACACACACACACAATTATATATGAGAGAAAAACCAATGAGGGAGTAGCACAACTCAAAATAATTACACAGAACGAGAAATCAAAAATACATTTGAAACGCACACACACACAAAAAAATCCCACATATCCTCGGTTTCAGAAAGAACCTGCGGGTTCAGCAGTGTGTGTGTGTGTGTGTGTGTTTGTGTGTGTGTTCTTGTTTTAGATTCTGATTGTTTTCCTGAACATCCCACAGGACGGACAAGCTTCGGTTCAACCCACAGCAATGGAGCATAA